>VWPV01027084.1:68281-225027 GCA_013389885.1 Geococcyx californianus
ATCCCCTCATCCAGATCATCAATAAAGATATTAAACAGGACTGGGCCCAACACCGAACCCTGGGGGACGCCACTAGTGACCGGCCGCCAGCTGGATGGGACACCATTCACTACCACCCTTTGGGCTCAGCCATCCAACCAGTTCCTAACCCAGCACAGAGCCTTCCCATCCAAGCCACGGGCTGCCAGCTTCTCCAGGAGTCTGCTGTGGGAGACAGTGTCAAAGGCCTTGCTGAGGTCCAGGTACACCACATCCACAGCTTTCTTCTCATCCACCAGGCGAGTCACATGGTCATAAAAGGGCATCAGGTTGACAAGGCAGGACCTGCCTCTCCTAAATCCATGCTGGCTGGGCCTGATCTCTCACTCATTCTGCAAGTGATTGCACCCAGGATTATCCATTCCATAATTTTACCTGGAACCAAGGTGAGGCTGACAGGTCTGTAATTGCCTGGATTGTCCCTACGGCCCTTCTAGTGGATGGTTGTCACATTGGCCAACTTCCAGTCATTCGGGACCTCTCCAGTGAGCCAGGACTGCTGATAAATGATGGAAAGCTGCTTAGCAAGCTCATCCGCCAGCTCTCTCATCATCCTAGGATGGATCCCATCTGGCTCCATAGACTTATGAGGATCCAAGTGGCTCAGCAGGTCTCTAACTTCTTCCTCCTGGATGAAAGGGGGGCTGTATTGCACCCTGTCCCCATCCGAAGACCAGTTGTCCAGTGAACAGTCAGCCTTCCTGTTGAAACTTTTATGATAACTAGATTCCCTCTCTTAAGAAAAATAAATCTTACAAAAAGTTCAATAATTTTATGAAGGCATAGAAATGTGTAGTGCCTAACTATATCTGACAGTGCTTTGACTCTTTGCCTTCCATTAAATCAAAAACTTGCTGCGCTGTGTTGCAAATGCCACAGGTTTAGCAAAACAACTGTGACAGAGGCTACATAGAGGGTTTCTTATAGTTAAAAAACTCTGTGTACTCATTGCAGTCCTGTTCACAGTGCAGAAAAAATCCTAAATCATAACTTGTTAGTAAAGGTGTGGTGGGCATTGGGAGGGCCCATGAGCACAGAGTAGGATGGGCTGGCAAGGCAGCTGATGCTGCAAAACAGTTCTACCTGGGGTGAAACCTCTCTGCCCTGCAGGGTAAACGCAAAACCCATGAGACTTGATAGTCTCAAGTTAGAAGATGCTACCGCAGAAGCTGGGTTACAGTCAGTTCCCTAACAGTTGTCTTACCAAGGAACTAGAGGGAATAACTATGAACAGTTATGTAATCTATGTGTGAGAAGCAGCCATGTACTCATTCTATTTTCTTTTCAGCAAAGAATTTTTCTTCAAGACAATGATATCTTTTTGATAAGGTCAAAAAATTAGCTCACTGAGCACCAGACAGCTCAGGTTTGTACTTTCAGACTTGTTGATGGAGGCTTGAGCTGGTCCTTGCTAAATATCCAAAAATTTTAAATCTGCACTTTTGTGATGATCATCAGCCACAGGGGTTTTGCTACAACAACTAAGCAAAACCTTAGGGATGGCCATTTTTTCGTTCAACTCAACTAAGTTAACCAGTCAACCAAGAAAATAAACTCAGGGCTTATTTCTCTAAAGTCCAGGCACAACCATGGTGGATCTGAAAGGAATTTGCCTAAACTTGCCATCATGACTGTTTAACATAGGAGGCTTCCAGAGAATTAAACACATCCATTTTCCAGTTGGTTTATAGTGCCTTAACAGGCTTAGAAGTTGATTGATCATTTTCAGGCAAATATAACCTGAAAAAATAGCACCACAGATTAAAAAGAGTTTTTCATCACTCCATATTCTAGGGCTGAAGATGTACTGTACAGGTACATCCCATTTCAAAGTGTAATTTTAGTTTCAGGTGTTATATTCTTTCATGAAGGCTCACAGACTTTATAAAGTGATCTCTCAAGAGACAAGGGCTCACAGTATAGAGCTGTGCTAAGGTTCTTCCAAAAATAAATAATCAATAGAGAGCTACCCTACTGAGTGAGAATATTGCAAGGAAACAGCATGTTATGGAAAACTACATCATCATTTTGTACCTAAGCAACAACAAAAAGGAAGGAAAGATTGCTAAAACTGCAAGATGTGCAACAAGACTGTCATCAGAGCAGGAACTGGTAAGTGAATCTGAAAAATATTAAATTGCCTTTCTTCAGACACAGAGTTATGGGGTCTAAACCGCTTCCTTTGTACACCCTCTGAAGACATTAGGAATGACACAAAGAATGCAAGATTCGGAGCCTGCGGCAAAACCAGGGCTTAGCTCAGCTGCTCGGGGAATTTATGTTCTCTCTGCTAAGATAAATTAGAATAACAAATATTGGGAGAGAGGCTAGACAGGGAGTTCACCTTGTTAAATGGTTACCATTTGTGCCCCAAGTAGAAATATAAAGCAACATGATTATGTCTGATTTACAAACCAGCAATTCTTTACTTGGAAGAAATAACGATGCATTTCTGTCTTCATGTGCACCTTTAAGTCTGTACTCATGTAAGACTTAGACATTTTAAGCCAAAGCTTTTATTGTTTAATTCATTATTTATATTAGTGTTAGCATTAATATTTCATAACCAGTGGCCATCTGTGAGATAAAATAGAAACCCAAGTTTTAAAGTCAGAGAAGCAAATATATAAAACTGAATTTTCAAATATAAAATTGCTACATAAAAAAGTTAATGCAGGAGAAGTTCATATTCGCTGCACATAAACTTCATTAGTAATTCAAAAGTTAAGATAACAAATCCCAAAGGTCAAGTCTTCTAAGTGGTCTGCTTGACCCTGAAATCATTCTTCAGGCCTCTCTCAGTGCTCTTAAGTAGTCTCTCCTGGTTCTTAGTGATATTAGATCTTTTAAGCCTGGCAGCTCTGATCCTTCTCATTTCTCTCATGAATCATAGAGGAACTCTGCCAAGAAACACTGGATATATATCCAAGGTTCCTTTGCCCATTATATAAAACTGTAAAACATCTTACACAACTACCATTATGCAGCAGATATTTATTCAAATCAATAATTTCCAGGATTTTCTCAATCAGAACAAGAAATAGACCACAGCAAACAAAATTGTTGTAATGCGACTTTCTTATCTGAAGATCAAGACATTTTTACAATAAAAAACATAGCCATACAGTCATAGCAAAGATGACAACAAAGCAGAAAATGTCTGAGACACTTTGGTCACTGGTGTTGCTATAGCACCTCAGTCTGGAGTGAGCAGGTCCAGAGAAGGCAACGGCAGAGGGCCAGCTGGGGCAGCATCCTAGATGCCAAGGTGTCTCATTATGGTCTGTACGGACATATTTAGTTTAGCCCATATTCAATACCACAACACAAAATTTTCTCTTTGCTTTAAATGTTATTATTGATACAGGGCTCCAAATTCCCTCTCACTGTTTTATTTAAGATACTATCTTTCAGCTTTGTGTCTTCCGAACCTAGCTGCTAAATTGAGCGGGGAGATACAGCATAATTTTCAGTTTTAAACAGTAACTGTGGATACATATTATTTGCACAGAATCTCTAAATACAAATCCTGACTTTCAATTAAATCTCTACTAATCTTTTCTTAGAATGCTGTGTAACACCAGCTAATGCAAAAACTAGCAACTGTTACCTATAAATATGCATGCAACAGACCACTATGACATAGCATTGACAGTTTTAAGCACTGTCTTTAAATATAAAAAATAAAAGAAAAACCTTTTATAAACATGAATATGTGCATGGATTATTTTTCTCTCCTAATGTGTAAACTCGTAATCTATGAGGAGATTTGCCATGAGTGTTGTGTACTGTGTTTAGAAGATTTCAGTCCAGTTTCTCAGAGCAATGTTTTATCCTTCCGTTACTTGTAAAATCTTCTGGTTTCATTGGCTTTCACTGGGCTCTGCTTTCACTGAAAAGACATTTTCTTGGAAGAAGCTTACTTTGAAGTAAGATGAACAACTCTACCTTTGCTTCACTAACCCAGTTTATTCCCTGGGACATTCCTAACTTTACCTGCCACTCCCAATTAACCTCTTTTTCCTTAGAATTATTTAACTCTAATTCAAACTTTTCTAGCAAAATGTGTAGGATTCACCTGACATCTACCTCTTATTTAAGCAGTCTCTAATTGCTCAGAAAAATAAGTAATTCTAGGACATAATTCATCTCATTCTAATGTGGATGTCCAAAATAATGGAGTAAACTGCATTCCCCGAAGTACCTTTTTATTCACAACTGATAATAAAGGAAGAAGGAGATGGCTGGTTCAGTGGAGATAATGACAATCTAGATCGCTAGTTCAGATGTGTAGATTTATTTCAAAACCAAATTCTTTAAAGTGAAATATTTTCAATTGCCTTCTGAGGTCTGTTTTTGTTAATTGTCTGCATATGATCTCTTTTTCTTGACAAACCAATAGACATTTAGTTGAGATCATTGATAAAGTGTTTCTTTGACCAGCTTTACAGTACTCTTTGTCTATGTTGGAAATTTTCCAGTGGAAGCTGTATACTATTAAACTGGCTTTCCAAACTCATCAGCTTACTCAGGTACAGTTGTAGTTAGTAGGCAGAAGTGTACAGGGGAAGTTATGTAACAGCATGCTGGAGGCTTACCCATCCCAGTGGATAGATTTTGAAGTATACCACTGTATTAAATTAGAAAATATAAGCAGAACATAAGAATATAAGTGTGGTTTAAGTACTCAGATGATCAATATAATCTAAAGGCTCAAGGACAGGAATTAATATGCACTAAATTTATCTCAGCCATAACAACTTAGATTTAGAATATAAAATAATGCAATGACACCTCAACAATGAGATTATTCTTTCACCTTAAAAAAAAATGCTAATATTTATTTTATTTTTCATCTGTCTTTTTTTTAACCAGTTCTGAAGCAAAAAGTAACCTGAAAGGAATGATAAAATAGAATGAAAACTGCAGATAATAAGAACTGTCTCTGCAAAGAAATATGTGATTGAGCACCCTGCATAAATACACATTCATCGATCAAGATGCAAAATTTTTACTAAGAGCAAATAAATCTTTCTCTGAATCTTTTCATTCCTTTTGACATGTTATTTAAAGACTTCCTTATTAAGGAGATATTTATAGTTATTTGAGATTACCTAACTATAAGTAATTTCTATAAAATTATTTTTTCCCCTTTAAATCCTAAATCATAAAACTGTGATTTTGACCTATTATTAAAATTAAGAAATTAATTAGTTGACCTTTTAGAGAAATCATTGACAGGCTAGAAGCAATTCTGTTTGGCTGGGGATTTTTTTCTGGATTTGTTTCTGAATCATCGAATATCTTCAGATATATTTATTTAATACGTTTATGTGACAAAAATAAATGGAAGCAGTATTATTTGTTTGATGCTATGTCAGTTGTCTCTTCCACTGCACTGCTGAGGAAAGACATAATTTCTTTATACCGTCTGATAATGCTTGGAAAGAGTCATCCCAATGCTTTACATAAAAATGAACTTCAGAAGGCAGTGACAGTTAATGGACCAGCAGCAAAGCCAAATGAATGAGGTTACAGGATGAATTATACCACTAAGCAGTAGGCTTGCCTGTGACCAGCGTTCTCTTCAGATCCCAGACAAGCATTACTTTGCAGGCTTATGTGAGATTTAATTATGTATGGCAAAAAGTCTCAGATTTAAAAAAGTGACCAGATACCTCAAATTGAAATCTACTGAGTTTAAACTGAAAATATGACTCTTAGAAATGAGAGTCATAAACCTATAGAACAGCTTATCAGTGAAGATGATAAATTTTCCATTACCTGGACTCCTTATGGTCTTGTTTTAGCAAAGCACTTAAACTTCCATATCCATAAATTCCACGGTATGTGTATAGTCACAAATATTTGTATCCAGGAAGATGGGGTTTGTGGACTATCCAGACAAGAATGTAAAACTGTCTTTGCAATATGCTCGAGGGAGAGTTACAGAATGTAAGTGTGATGTTCACCAAAGAGCTTAATGGAGTTGAAGCCCTACTCCTTTGAGCAGTGTCTGGCATAGAAAATGTGCCTGTATGTCTTCTGAAGATGATATAATGGAGCCTTGGCATCCTTTAAGTTTAAATTGGACTTCACAAAGATGAGGTCCAAGCAAACAGTAGGGTTACAAGGTGCAGGTAGGCACAGAATCAAGGAAAAGTAATGTGGACTGAATCTCCTTGATTAGTTAATTGAATGGATAGAAACAAAGGCAGATTTATGCATTAATGCCTTGTAGTTCACTTGTTCCTGTACCTCAGCATAACCTCTAGTAAAGCAGAAGCCAGAAACTTATATTTTCCTTTTTTTTTTAATGCAAAGAACTACAGAGGCATAGATATCTAATATGATTTCTCAGACTTTATGAACATGACTATACTTTGTAATGCAAGTAATCTGCAGAAAAACAGCACTTTATCATTCCCCGTCTAACTCTGCCAGCAAGCAATCACAGGAGTCACAAATGCACTAGCTTTTCTGTTAATAATTAATTGGTGAAAGTAGAAATCCTCCAACCAAAATGATTGATATTCAAGTTCAACATATAACACAAACCCTTTCCTGGATCTCTGTAGAGAACTAATTCTGTTGGTTCCAGTTAAATCAGTTAAAAAAATGTCAAATCAACATGCAACATCAGTTCTCCTTTCAGAAAGGACAGAATTGCAATTTAAAGCAGGTAGCTATGCTATCAGCAAGTTCTATTGGTAGGTTGTTTCTGGAGATGACAACCACTCCTTTCTTATTTATCCTGCTGAATTCTGAATGCCTGCCTAAATCCTTCCTTCTGGGTCTTTCAAAAGTGCCATATCATAATAAGCTGTTCTTTTGGATAAATAAGCATTGACAGCACAAAGGCTGATAGAGGCATTCATTTGCCTTTACCATCAGGAAATCCGTGAGCAAAATCTTCCTTTACTTACATGTTTTGTAGCCCCCAAAGCAGCAAACATATTCAACGTGTTCAATAATCAATTGTGTATAAGGAGCAATTATTCCAAAGTTGTCGATTTCCCATGAAAAGAATGCATGCGATTTAGTGCAGGATTTAGTTCTCACCAACAGTTGCATGGCTCTATGACTAAAGCATCTACAGCTTCTCCACTAACACGAAGAAAAGCCATCAGTATATTTGCATTCATAAACCTGCCAGAAATCTAATCTGAATGAAGAGGAAGTCTGGTCACTGGATAGGGAGCCCATTAGAGTTTGAAATGCTTAGTTGGTTTGCTGATGCGACACAGATCTTCTGCCTGGCTTTAGATAAATCTTCCACACTGTCATTCCAGATTACTAGTTCTGTCAGCAGCAGACCTAGTTTAAGCTCCTCTGTACGGACCCTCTTCCCTTCCACCTCATATCTATCAGAACTTACTTCCCTCTCAGTCATGTCAATTCAGCTGTTTATATACCTGTACTTCACAAAGGTTTTGTGAAAATATGTTCTGCTTTTGCCATGTTGGAGTTTCGAGTTTCAAAATTTTGACAGTTGCATAAATTTGGTTTAAAGACTGGTCATCAGAACAGGTACAACTGAGGGATGCCAGTTTCTGCTGGGAGATTGTAATAATGGAGTATAAGGAAGAAGGGGGAGCTGATCTGTTGCCTACCAAATATCAGAGAGGTGCTGCAGTCCTAGCATTTTCTCTAGTTCCAAATTCACATCTGTAAAGGAGAGGTAGCTAGGGAAACTAAGATATTAAAGACTGGATAAGGTTAACACACTAGAGTAATTATTCACTCAGATTGCATTCACGGACATATTAATTTTTAGAAACCACTTACATCTCACCTTTGCACTGGTACTTGTTCACAAGCCACATTTTGAAAAAAAATTGCAGTCTAGAGTTACAGTATAAGGTAGGTATGCATGTGCCAGGCATATTTTATGTGATGTCCAGTGTGTTCCTGAGGTCCTTTTTAGACAATGGAGAGAGAAAAGTGCCTCTGAAAGTTCCTAGAGGAAAAAAACTGCCTGTGTCAGACATCTAAAGTAGGTAGGCATGATCTGTGTAGTCCATGCCTTTAGAGGTACATAGGTGAAAGCTCAGTGCTTAAGATAGATTAGATACCACTCCAAGGTAGTTACATCAACTCAGACTATGTGGTCCTCTTCTTGTAATGAGAAGATGAAGTATTTTACTACTTTTTATGTTATTAATATGAACTTCACATCCTTGCCATTTGTCACCCTTTTCAACGTACCCTCAGAGGCATAGTGATGCCTATTAGCCTGTAAACCTTCTTTCGGTATTAATGGCTTCCTTTATACCATATTTAAATATATAGATGTACCTGCCCATCAGCAAGGTTGAGAAGGTCTTTCCCTAATATTTGGATTAATATATATTATTTAATCTTAACAGATATTAAAAATCCTTATGTAAAACCTACAAGCTCAGTTTGATTTACCAAGGAGATAATAGACTTCAAAGAGTGCTCACCAAAAGTTAGGTCTAGTGAGGGTATAAGTACCTTCTTTGCTTTGATAAAGTCCATCCTTGTGAATGCAATAAGTGGTAGCAACAAGAATCAACATGATATGAGTGAGATCTCAGACTTATTGGTCCCCAGTATTAAATACTAAAATGGATGTTAAGCATCTATGTTCTCATTTAAACCTTAAGAAATATTCTCAGTGAATAAGTTATTTTAATCTCAAGACTTTAAGACTTTTTGCATACACAGATCAATATTCCAGTTATCTCCAGAACTACCATGTACATTTATCGTCAAATTTTAAACAAAAAACCTAAACTTCTGCGGACTAGATATTTAAATTAGTCTCACGGAGCACAATTTGGGAATACATACTGTAAGATATTTTGTTGCCCCTTGTCCTACAGATCACTGTTAACACAGGAGACTATCTGGGCAAGGGGTGTCAAGAAATTATCCCATGTACAAGATTCATTACAAATTGTTTTAATGTATTTCTTTTTACAAAATTGCAGTCTTGGTTAAAGAAGCCCACAACAGGAAAGCTCTAGAGAGTATATTTAGCATAACTGCTATTACTACATTCACCATTAAATTATTTATGATATTTTATTCTGAATTAGAGTAATGAGATCATCAGAACTGGCTTCAAATCAGAGTTCTGTGAAATTCAGATTTAATGCCCTGTGGAATTCAATGCATTTGCAGCATGATCTTACCTACTTTCACATATTCCAAATGTTGCTTTAAGGAATAGCATCACAAAATGGCTAATTTACCATTGAAAGCAACTCAAAAAGCACATACACCCAGCAAAGACTGTTCCTGAAAACCATCTCTGTTAAAAAAAGAGACTTATTTTAACTCATGTTATGCTATAGGTGCTACCTTGGTGACAAAGCCCTCAGTTAGGTAACTCCTTTGTCTTCCGTCAGCTTCATGTAAACCAGGAGAGGGAATACTATATCTCAATGAAAGGAATCTCTTTCACACTGGCTTCTTACTGAGGCTCTGCAAGGACAGTGGATTTTGGACCGTGATTTTGATCTCAGTCTCAGCTCTACAGCTGAATACCATTTGTCAGCTCTTCCACCAGAAATTAAAAGACTATTGCTGGAATTAATTTGGCCACAACTTTACCAACTGTTGTAGAAAAAACACTTTGAGGCAAATTGTCTTGGGTGCTGTATCGTTCTTTCCATGGTTGTTCCCACATCCTCTGACACTGTCTAAAAGCTGGTTTGAGAAACAATTTTCTGTTTGGAAGGGACTTGCCTTTTATGGCCAGCTGATATTTAAAGTAAGAGCTTCCTAGTCTTTCTCTTGTCACCCCAAGACCAGGGTTTTACACACTCACCATACCTCTTGTTGCTAGCAACAAGAAAATAGTCTGTACCTTCCAGTCCGAGGTTGCTGGCAGCACCTCTCATGGTATGTGCTTCACGCTTGTAGTCCGATCTGACCTAATACCCTAGATTCATGAGAAAGTAAGTCCCCTACCTGAAATATCCTAGTAATGCTGAGCAACAGCTTAGCAGCCAAGCATTTATCACACCAGGAGTCTTTCTGCTACTCTCAGTGCAAGTTCATACCTCTTTCCTCCTTTCAGCTTCCCCACAGAGGAGTTTCATGCATATGGAAGAGTTACAGCACACCATACTCAAAAAGCCGAGGGGCATCCTTGCAGCGGCAGGTTTCACTGCCTGTCTGAACCAGCCTGTTGGATTGACACTCCTGGAGGCTGAAGACCTCTTTACAGGCCGAACACGTGCACTGCTGGCAGCAGCCATGCAGGCCTCTCAATTAACGGTTCTGATCTGAGCTGGATTTGAACCAATGGTTTAAGTCACTGAACCTCTGCAAGGAAGCGCCTTGTATTTACTGTCCCTGACAAAAGATGGCATGTAAGACATGGTGTTACTCCCTTCCTCCCAGCTGCTGAACTTTGGTGCTCCATGTCTGTCTGTTAGAAGAGGTCTAGTATTTGTTGTCTAAAGGTCCATTACAATGAAAAGGAGAAAGAGGTCTCATTGTGAAAGATACACTACCCATTCTGAAAAGAAACTGTCCTGGATACCGTATCCCCACAAGCAGTCTACTTAACTCTTTCAGTCAAGCTGGTGTATCTAGCACTTCAAGCGGCGCAGTGAAATGGGAGGAATCTGCCCTGCTGCTTCAGTTGGGAGTCAGGTGTTACGTGACATAAGTTTTCTGTGGTCTGAATGAAATCCATATATCTGTTATTTGTATACTGGCCCTTCCCTCCAAGGAGTGACTGGTAAAGCACTGTTGCTAGTGGTTACATTCTCATTCACCAAAGGGAAAATGAACATGGTTTTTCTGCCTTGGGATGTATTATGTTGTTCACTATTTTACCATTAGAGACAAAGCACAAAAAAATGTTGATTTGCAGCACAGCAATGGAATAATGGCAAAAAAAATGCTGATTAGCTCAAAAAAGTGAGATATCACACTAAATGAGTTGACCAACACCTACAAATTTTTATTAAACTTTCCACAAGCTACCGGCAAAATCATCTCAATTACATAAAAATGCACAATTTTGCAATGTCTGGCTTACTGAACAAAATGATACCACTACAAGGGTTGTTCAAATTATCAAACCTCATAAGCATAAAGAAATAAAATACCAATTAAATTCAAAGCTATTATAAACTCTAGCTACAAGAAGAGGGATGGGGATCAAAGAGTAATTGTCCCTCCTTTTTATTTTTGCAAACCACTGGAATATATTATCATCTGATCAGCCCACTTTTTTGTGAGCAGTAGATAAATGGCTAGGTTAAGTGCTACTCCTTGCAGCAGCAAGAATATTTTTTTCCCCTATAAACTTTATTACTATTATTTATCACATTTTGAAATACACAGTTATTTATACTGGGAAGAGACTACCCAGGTAATCACCTGACAGGCAAATTCAGATAATACCATCCGGCAAATAAAAATGATGACCGCCTGCCAACCTCCAACATAATTTTCTCAGTAGAGCAGCAATTCATGAGTAATTCAATCAGGTATTCAACAGAAAATTATTCCTGTTTTACAGACTTCCACCACGAACAGTGAGGCCTGATTTTGCTGCTGTACCACTTTGGCATGCAACCAAGGAGCGTGCAGTATTGGATTTTCTCCCTTGCCATTTCATTAACAGAGAAGTGAAAAGGATGAGATAGTATCTATAAATGTGGATACAGGTCTTTGCATGTTACCATAATACAATCAGCACTTCCATAATAATTTTCAAAAGACTTTTAAGTAGGAAAAAATTTACAAAAATTAATAGCAGGTCCATAGTATATGAGGAGCATGGTGGCAAAGCATTTTAGCTGTGACAGGCTAACAGGTGCAGCTATGCTGTGCTTCACAGAGATGTCCAAGAATAAACCTTGCACTGTGGCAAACTTAGTGTCTTTTATAGGAGCACAGGCTGAGTCCTTCTAGGAGTGATCCTGATGGAAAACATACCTTAGCCCCTAAAAATGAAGGGTCCCAGATCTTCCTTTCTGTAAGGGTAGTTGGGACAGCAAGGGGCTGTTCCCAGTGCAAGGTAGTGCTATGCCACCCTTCTTCCCCAATACTGTGTAGTGAGGCCGTGTGCTGCTCCCACAGTGTTGCTGTCCTGCTTAGCCCCTCTCCTACCCATGGCTGCTTCTCCCCACACACACTGCTTTGCTAACAACCTCCACTGCCTCTCGCTCCTCTTACCTACAGCACACATCATACACAGAACTACTCTTACTGTGAGCTCCTCAAGCACCATCTTCTGTTTTCCTTTTTAGCACAAATGCTCTAAATACTTGAAATATCATGTCATTTATGATATGCCTCCTTTTTTTCACAGAAATGCCCCCACCCAAATGTAAAGAACAGTAGCATACACATTCAAGTCTCCCCTGATTCCTTTCATCATCTCCTTTAACTCCTTTCCTTCAGTCTGTGGCTGACAGAAGGCTCTTCCCTTTGGTTATCCTGCCTAATGAAACTCTCTGACTTAACACATCGGTAGAAGAGCAATGCCCCTGTGCATATCCTCTGTAATATATGGTGTGTCACAGAGACCCAATGAGACTTGCTCCTTTAGTCTCACAGAAACAGAAGACTGCAAAGTAGGCCATTTCAGTTATAACTTAAAGCCTCAAAAGGTCCTCTGAACATCTGCTCTGTTTAGCACAGGCTATAAAGCAACACCTTCTCCTTAGGGTAAAAAAATGGGAACTCAAGCTTCACCAGTTTAAATTGTACAGGACATGTTCACTGATGTATATTTTTAAATATACAAGAACATTCAAGCCCTGTCCTAGGTCAAAGTACAGTCCATCTGGTCTAATAGGCTTACCTTAACTTAGAAAAGGATCTCAAATACTTGAAGTATTTTTATGCAGGACCCAAACTCTTTCCTGATAATTGCACCAAGGATTACAGCAAAAAGCACAAAACTCGATTCTTTTTACTATCCCTGCTTCAGTTTGTTTGAATTCCAGTTCACCCACCTTGTCAAGGGGTCGTATCTTATCCTCAGTACTATCATGGTCTAGTATTGACATTTTTGTCCTCTGAGGTACTCCTCACTATGACAAACAACAGAACCTTGTTCCAAATGATCATACCTATTTTAATTCTAGAAAATTTCAAGATATTCAAACTAATTTTGACCTGAAATGCTGCAGCAGGATTTCACTGTCAGGGGAAGGTACTGTCAAAAAAAATCACCCACTGGAAACCAGTAGAGCGCAGCCCTTGTCTAATCATGATCTGTCGTTTCTTAAAGTGTAAAGCCTGCAGATGAATGATACTGACCTCCAAACATTGGATGGGAAAGCGGGAGTTCAAGGAAACCACCCCAAAGGAATTAGACTTTTGTGGTAACAGACAACAAGAATTTTACTTAAAAAATTGTCATGCAGTATAGATATGACACGGCAAATTCATGCACTACACTAGTACATAGGAGGCGTATTTAAATGCTGAATAAAAATAATAAAAGGAACAAAGGAATTAGGCTTGGAAAATCAGTAGTAAAAACTTTGAAGAAATGCTAGTAGCAAAATTATCTTCTGGACAGGTATCTTATCTAATTTTTTAAGTTTCATGAAGAGTTTTGACTTCTGTGGACTGAAATATGTCTATGTCAAGGGCAGATGAATGCAGTCAGAGTGCCAACAATGTAATATAAAATTTCTTAAGATAACTGGGCATGATCTAGCCCCTCTATCTTAATCTAATAATAGTAAAATATGTTTATGAGCTGCTCATTCCTCAAGTTATTTCTTCTAAATTTTTTCCAGGGGGAAAAACCTTGTCTCTGATATTTCTGGTCATAAAACTTATTAGCCTAAAAATATAAGTTTGTATGAGTTACCCCAATAGTTTCATGTACATGTTCAATACCTAAAAGATTTAGGACTATATAATAGGTCTGAAAAGACAACTCTTGAAAGACCTTCTGAGGCAAGAGACATTAAAAAAAAATTAGATTCACAGTTAATAAAGGACTGTATTCTATTTTAGATTCTTTTCAGAGATGAAGGATTTTAATTTGCAAATATCAAATCTATATCAAGCTACCTTAAGCCAGTTCCACGCTGATCTCTAAGGCCGACAGAGTGAGAGGCTGATATTTCACCTGCAGTTCAGGAAATGTGAGGAGAGATTTCAATTCAAACCTCTGCAGGAGCAGAGAAGCCTTGTTTGGAAGTTTCTTTCCTGGTGGTCTGTACATTAAAGAAAACTCCTTAAAAGAGAACAGATTTTGATTTCTCATTGCAGAAGGGGTCCTTTTAGTCAGTTTTACATTGCAGAATGAAGGCTCCATGCAAGCTAACATCTACAAATAAAAAGTAAAGATTTTCCTTTCCGTAAAACATGCTCCTCATTAAAATTTACACCTCGCACATTTTTTTCCAGTGCCAATGCTGTACTGATGTTATGTGCTTTACTCCTATAGCAAACACTCCTTTTCTGTTATATCTATGATGGAGCTTTTACATTAGAAGTGTTCATTTTATCAGGCAGCACAGAGAGAGTTGTTATCAGTTCATGGGGGAGAAAGAAGAAAGTGATGAGAAATGTATAAAATCTGATCATCAAACACACATAGAGATAGCATAATTACACAGAACATGATGGTTACCTGCCAGAAAGAGAAAGCAGTCAGTAATAGGAATAGAAAAAATAATGGAAAATGTGCTACAAATCCCAGAGAAGATTTACAGAAGTGGGAATAAACTCCTACAGATTTTACATTACATTGGGGTAACATTTAAAGCTTCAGCATTATAAAGAGAAGCTTGCAGAAGAAGAAATAAAAAGCATTCATATTGTTTTGTGCATGTAGTTATCTGCTTCTGATGAAAAGCACATTCTCTAATAGACCATGGAGAGAGGTGTGGTAACAGGACCCTGTGTGACTTTGGAGGAAAAAGAGCTCTCATTCTATATTTGCAGAAAGCTGTTGTGGTGACGTTCTGTCAGGTGCCTCATCCTGTGTAATTCTAAGTACTTCCAAACTTTGCAATGTTTTGACATGCTAAGATGGTTGAAAACTGAAAAACTATTTTGGAAAAAGTGAAGTGGAAAAGTCATTCTCCCTCCAAGAGAGGAAATTAATCTTTTTGTGACATTTCAAAATTTTATCAAGACCATTATCAAATATGTTTTCAAAATGTCTAATAGAATAGGTTTTTATAGTTTGAGTCTAATCTTCCTTGCCTTTCCTAGTCAATAGAGTCAATGAAGGCCATTTAGGATCTGTAATACTTCTAGAGGTATCATCGGTTTTCTGTTGTTTGTAAACAGAAACACTAGGACACTGAGATCCTAATTTAGAACCTCTGTTGAGTGCCGGAAGTTAGGAGGGATGAATCTTGGCTTGAAGTCACAGCGACTAGAATTTCAAACACTAGCAAGACACTTCAAAGACTGTGAACTTGTTTCAGCTTTTAGTAAATCCGAATCTATATGGTCAAACAATAAATGGAACCTTCAGGTCACTGGAAACTAAAGAAAATCTACTGTTCATTTCAGGGCTATCTGACTTTCTGCAAGCCCCTTGTCGTTTCTAGGATTTTTTTCTACGTTTATTAACGCTCCTTTTTTTCCTGTAAAATTTGTCAGAGCTAGATTGTTACATCAAAGAGCATATTTATGAGAGTGCAGAGCCAGTACAACAAGTCTGATTTTACACTAAGAAATGCCCCTGTACTCAGTGCTGGTGAGGCCACACCTCGAGTGCTGGGTTCAGTTTTGGGCCCCTCACTACAAGAAGGACATCGAGGTCCTGGAGCGTGTGCAGAGAAGGGCAGCAAGGCTGGTGAGGGGGCTGGAGAATAAGCCTTATGAGGAAAGACTGAGGGAGTTGGTGTTGTTTACCTTGGAGAAGAGGAGGCTGAGGGGAGACCTCATCACTGTCTACAACTACCTTAAAGGAGGTTGTAGCACTGTGGGTGCTGGGCTCTTCTCACAAGTGGCAAGTGATAGGACAAGAGAAAAAGGATGCAAGTTGAGCCAGGGGAGGTTTAGACTGGACATTAGGAAGAATTTCTTGACTGAAAGAGTGGTCAGGGATTGGAACAGGCTGCCCAGGGAGGTGGTTGAGTCACCATCCCTGGAAGTGTTTAAAAGACAGGTGGATGAGTTCCTTAGGGACATGGTTTAGAGGGGAGACAGGTACGGTTGGACTCGATCTCAGAGGTCTCTTCCAACCTTATGATTCTATGATTCTATGATTCTATGATTCTATGATTCTATGATTCTATGAAATGGTCAGAGTAAAATGGAATAAGGAGACATCTAAGATATTCTTTTTTAAACGTACCAACACACCATAGGAGATAGAGTAGCTAGAATTTCATTTCCTATTTGTTAGTAGCTGGTTGAGAAAGCCTGGTGCTGATCAGTTCCCTGATGAGTCTGATGAATGTTATCACATATTGTATCTGTAATTTAACACAGATCTTGTTTTTCTTTATGCTACAGATAATCGCTCCGGCTTGTTTTTCTTGCTGTTGGGTAACATCCTTTCCCTGAGCAACTAAGAAGCAATACTGAAACTGTCCTTTCCAACCTTGTTTATCCCTCAACAGGACCCGTATAACAACCTTTTGTTCCACACTCTTCTCCATAGGATACTTACCTTGAGAGAAAAAACCTTACTAAGGTTCTAAAAGTAAGCCTTTTATAAATCTCAAGATTGTAAAAATCTCATAGGATTTGTATTAGAGGATGGCCTTTATTCTTTTTTTGCAGTAATGTTCAATTAAAGAATCATGCCAAGTAGCCCCCAAACCATTGGAATAGCTGGTGAGTCATTGTAACCAAGAGTCCACAAATAAATCATATAGTTCAGTGTTTGTATTATGCTATACTGCAGGGTCTATCCAGAGCAATCATTACTCAATGAGAGAATTGCTATTTCAGTTTTTTACTATCCACTGAAGGGTACTTTTGAGAGTAGTCATTGACAATGCAGTGCCAAAAACACTATTTGGCAGCTAGTAACAAAGCAATTGTGATTCTAAAAAAGTACAGTAAGTTTCTAAGGGAATTCATCATACTATATTAGTGAATTCTTCATTGCAGCAATTTTCCACCTGATAATACCACTAATTATTGTCTCTGGTACAGAGTGAATAGCTATTGAATTATGTGCTCAACATTTTCTGCTGCATCAAATGAACATTGGCTAGCACTAGTATATTTAAATAATGTATTTCAAAAAGATAATCAATTTACTGTAAAAGAAAGACCTCTCACATGACAAGGCTGTATTCTTTCAGGAAAATTTTATACATGGAGTCTGCCCAACAACTAAATTTCAGATTATAGATGCTATTAATACTTTGCATTTGTATAATATTACATACAGCTGGACTGAAAATTACTTACAAATACCACTGAATAATCTTCATTCATATTAGTAATCCTGTTTCACATGTAGATAAAATGAGATACAATGCTGATTAGGCCAGCACTGTCAAATCACTATGTCTAATTTTACCAAGCTAAACATTCATATTTATCTTCCTAAATCAGTGGACTTGTCCCTCATTCCTCATTGAATTCTCTGCTTGATATGTTAGTTATATTTAAACATCCAGACTTTAAAATGTTGTCCTAATTGGCTTAAGAGTCAGAAAAACTTAAAGTCAGAGTTATAACTAGCCATATTATGGTTCCTGAGATTGTTTTCTAAACACTAAGAAAAAAAAAATCTCTATTTCTCTAATGAAATAAAATATTGCTAAATATAGTATTTCCTATTTGTTCCCAATTTCCAAAATCCAGTGTTAAAATTAAATTTTTTGTTGCATAAATCACCAGTTTTCCCATCTCTTTATAAGATTTAGTTGCACAGCTTCGCGAATGATTTCGAATTCATATGTGACATTAGCAATGGATAGATGTTTTGATGCTGGTTTTGATATGACCATGTAAATAGATTTATTAGTCTGCTTTTCCTTGCCTACTAATGGGCCAATGGTTTCCTAAAACCATTATCCTTTTAGAACCCAAGATTCTAAATACCAGGTATCTATTCAAAAGTGTGTTACTGTACACACACACATCCGCAATAAGCACTGTCTTTTGCCATCATCAGTAAAGTATCTGCCTCCAATTTCTACCAGCGAACTTGACAGAAGCTTTCTGCCCCCTCAATACCATGATGCTTTGGGCTTACCTACGCTGAGGAATGACATTGGCACATGTTTTGCCCATGTGCACTGGGGTACCATAGCGCAGCTGAACCACGCAGTGCTGTAGGCATGACCCTGCATTGAGCTCATCTGGCAATCACGTGACAAGGCTGGCTTGCAACGAGGTTTGGACTTCTCTGTACCTCGCTCCACAGTGCAGTGGTGTTTTCATTCTCCTGAGTTTAGAAAGGCTGAATGGTTCCCATATCTAGAGTATGGAGAGCTGTTTGGCCAGGGGCCTGTCTTTCCGCAGCTGTGCTGGCAAGATTCAGTCAATGTTAATTTCTGTCAGTTAACAAAACCTTCCAGAAGGGTACCTAGAAAGCCAAAATATTCCTTTCTGGCTCACTCACTTCTTGAAAGCTTCAAAACCTGAAATCCCATCAATCTTCCTCCAAAATGTGTCTATTTTTTTATAAATTTCCATCTATATTTGGGAAGTAAACAATCTTTAACAATGTAGCATTTTTCACCAAAACATCCAGGTCTGCTAATGAATGAATGAATTTTTGACATCTCTAGTGACTTATATGAGTGAAAGGGGAAATTCTAACCCAAAATATTTCAGCTGGGCTGGAAGAATCTGGGAATCCACGCAATTTGCTCCTGCCCTGAGCCCCAATGGTACATTGAGATGAATGCATGATTCAATTAGATTTGAAGGGCTCAGCTGGCCATCATTTTAGAATGGAATCAAAGACATTAGGATCAGCACATTGTATTGCTTTTGACAGCTTCTGGAAAAGCAACCAATGAGAGAGGGTAAAATGTCACCCTGGCACTCCCCGTATGTCAGTGTGAGACAAGGATCCCAGGAAACCTCTTCTATGAAGTTCTTGAAGAGGAACAAAGGACTTTGCAGAAACATTGCAATCCAAAACTAAAAGCCATATTCCTTTGTCAGTGGAAAGCTGAGAGCAACTACCATTAAAATGATACAAGGTTATGTGGGAAATGTTTAAATGTTTCACAATCTTAGAAGTAAATCAGAATCATGAGCTGTTAAAAGCTTCAGAGGGACTTTATGTGGTACTGACGCAAGCAAAATGTAAGGTATGTAGAATATAGCTAGGTGAAAATTAAGCCAAATTCTTGAAGACTGTTGAAGGAAAGAGGAGGAAGAGAGATTTTAACGGTGACAACTGAGAATGGAATGGCTGCAGCAGTAAAAAAGTTCTCCACTTGAAAGACAGTCTTTGCCTAGCTCAGATTTCACAGAAACAAAAAGCATTACCTAAGGTAAAAGGAGATAAAGAAATTCAACCACAAAGGCAAAAAACTCTAAGGAAATTTGAGTGCTCATCAAGTCGATTATTGTTCAAAATATGAAAATGTCCTTTCAGAAAAAGGTGTTGTTATGAATATTTGATTTGTATCATAGTAATCTGTAAATCACGGAGGTTTTTCTACTTTCTGTTCTAGATGGCCTATAATGATAGTCATTGTATGTGACTGCTGAAAAGATAGGCCAAGATGAACTGGAGGTGTCATTATTCTTGTGACTGGTGTCTGCCATTCATTGAGTGTGTTAATGTTTGGAGCTTTAAAACCTGGAGCTATTCACAAAAACACCAACTACATATAAATGTCTGGTCAGAAACTGTGCTGATTGAAGTGGCTTTACTGTATGTGTTCTTGGAGGAACTTTCAGATTTTGTTTCTATTTGGAAAAGAACAAGAATTTTCAGAAAAGAGAGTGAATTCAGTCTGGAGCCAGAGAAGCACCTGCTGTGTGATACTTAAATGGAGAAAAAGCTTTGCAGATAAACTTCTAGCTGGGAAAATGCCTTGGAGATATGGGAGAAAAGCCATGTCCTGCTGTTTTATTTCTACTGTGTATAGGAAAATGAGAGTCTGTGTATATATTCTGAACATAAAATAAGTCTTACCCAATTACACGTAGCCTTTTTCTAGCTGGTGAAACCTTCAGCATGCATGTACTGGAAAATTATTGAACACAAAAGGAGCATCAATAACCATAACTAGTAACAAAATGTACTATTATAGGCAACTGATACATAATACAACGAGCATTTGGGGACAGAAGGTCGAATCAGGATTGTTTAATTAATTAGGCCATTGTGAAAACTCACCACTTTGTTGGTCTTTGAGAATGCCTGCTTAACCTGTCAGTTTCCCTAACTAACCTAATATATGAAAATCCTTCAGATCTAGACTTACTCACAGGCTAATCAAGCCAGAAAAATGGGTCATGTAGAAGTTAAAAAATGTCTTTAAGCAATATTTTTTCTTATAATATAACTTCTATGTGTTAACCACCTTAGGCAATTAGCCATCCAATCCTAGTAAAGGTCACCATCAGCAATTCACCAGTCTGATTTCTGTGGCCACCATTACACTACGTTCACGTACTCTTGTATTTCCTTTGGTTGTTATTAAATCTTGAGTGAATAGATGGCAGAACCAGTCCTCTGTCATACTGAAATGTTTTCTGATTTGTTGTCCCTTAGCACAAACAGATCTCACAGCCCACATACTCTAAGCCCTCAGGATCAACATCAGCATCAAGCAAACACAGGCACTTAATGGATATGTACTGCAATGCCTAAGCTTCTGAGAGTAACTGAGTATCAGTCTCGTTCTTAAATAGTGTGTCCAGATCAGAAAACTATGAATAAACTTGACACAGCAAGTAGCAACGAAACAGCCTTTTTTAGCTTCTACTGGGGTTTCCTACAGAACTCTTCCATGCCATGCTGGTTTTGGAATTGAACTCAACACTCACTTCATTTTCTAAGCAGAAAAAGTGAAACTCAATCTTTTTTACTTCCATCCGATTTTTCTGCAATTACTATAACTGAAATATTTTAGGAAAATTTGCATTACATAATCAATTAGTTATTCAATTTCTTTTACTAGTATTTATTAATTGCAGACTACCTGAGAGATGTATTTTAAGAAAAAGAATACGTGCTTAAAAAAGGAAGTTAAAATTGTCCTGTCAGCAGAGTCAAACATACTGGTGTGACAATTTACTGGTTACACACTGAAATATTTTCAGAAAGTTGTATCAAGAGAGCATTGGAAAGATTGCAGCAGACACAGTGCTCCAAAAGTGTCCAAAAGTGAAATGTCAAATCCACAAGGGCCACTGGGGAAGATCTCTGTTACACATTCTCAGCCAGCTATTTTTTCTGGGGCCTTCACTTGGGAGTATCATTCTAACTCTACAGTGTAGTAAATTTTAATCAGATTTATGAAATAAATATAATCTGAATATTTCACACCATGAGCATGATGTCACCTCTACTGATCCTTTTGTAACTGGAAATAAAATTCCCTATGCAAATTTGCAGCAGTGCTGAAGAAAAGATTTATTATTTGTCTAATGTGTCAGGGACCCAATGCTATTACATTAGCACAGAGATTACACACAAGGCAAAGCTCTGACTCATCACTAAACATGTGAAGGGGCATAGACCAGATTTTGCTACTAATTCATAATGCAGTATTTCCAGATGCAGAGCAAGATGACACCAGTTAAATACTGGGTGCATGTCCATTTCGGGAAAGCTGCCTTATTTATCCCCACAAACAAGCCAATATCCAAAGAAGTGCATAAAACCAGATATTCCTAAACCTCACAGATTTTTAATTATGTTGCCTTAGAAATATTTTATAACTTAATTAGTAAAAAGGGGTTTTTATTTTATATGAAGAGGGCTAAATTCTAGAGTCAACTAGTTGTATAATGAAGAAACTTTAAGTATAAGCTAGATATTCAAACCATAAAGTATATCCATCAGAATAGCTCTGAGCGATGCTGTCTTCTGGTGCAGGTAGACTGTTTCTACCACACTGAAATACAATTTGCTATACCAAAACTTTACCAGCTTAATAAATATTTCTCAGTCATACCATAGTTTACAAAAGGTGTCATAAATAAATTATTTCACACTGAGCTAATCCTAAAATATAATAGATATATAGTTTTAGGTGCAGATTATTCAGTCTTGCTGCCTGTGTAACAAAACCGTATTCTCTAATTTCTGAACAAAGACTGTGACCTCTGGTAGTGCTGGAGAGCACATCTTTTGAAAGAGAGCCAGGCTCAGTGCAAATCCTTTTTAACAATGAAGAACCTACTGTAATTACTTTGTTTTAAAGCAAGCTATTCTAGTGGTTAATTACTTTCATTCCTAGACAAATGGACCCTTTCCACAGTATGAGCCAGTCTACCTTCAGCTTCCATCCTCTAAGGCTTAGGGTGATTTTTCTACTTACGAGGATCTCCACTATCTGATAACTTCTGATACCGTCTATTTGTTCAAAAGAATCAAATCATCTTATATCATTAAGGTAAAGACATGTTCTCTCATCCTCTCTTCTTCTCCATTGAGCTGACTACAACCCTAATGAAATATACGTTGGCTTCTACTAACTTTTATGCATTTCATATGAACTGTATGTTAAGAGGATGTAAATGAGGAGGTAAAAGTTTGGTGGAGCCTTATGTATAGTTTAGGAAGTAAGATCATTGAGAAGGAAACGTGTATTCCTTCTAGCTACAAGTCTTAGACTTCTATTAGACTTCTCTCAACTATAATGAAGTTGGGGTACACAGGGATCTCTGCCTTAAAGACCTCAGTTTTCTCTTTAGTGGAAACTGGGGAGCAATAATGAAAGCAGAAATGCTTGGTGGCTTTCAATAGAAAAGCTTTTTCTAGCAGAGTTAACACCATTACTGCACTCTTTAATCTAGACACATAAGAAAGAAAAACACCACATTTAGTTTGAAGAAAGAGAACTGTCAGTAAAAAAAACCAATGAAACAGTCAGCCCACTGGTACCACTTCAAACTATCCAGTGACCTTTTTATTTAGATGTTACCCTTAAAAAGCAAACTTTACATTATATTTTATATCATTTGAGAACCATAACTACAGGAAAATAAGTGTGTTAAGTGAACAGCCTTGTTACTGCAGATTCAAGGATGATATAGCATGCAATTATTGAAGTCACCAGTAGCAACTGCATAGTTCATTTTCTAGAAGTATTATGCTATTAAACTGTATTCCCTACTCTTTTTTTCTAAAAGAAATATTCCTGTATTTAAATTTGTCAGTCTCAGTGTCAGTTAAAATTGAATTTATTTTGGAAAATCTGACTAACCTCCCATATCCAATAATTACATTTTTCATTGGTTTTTAATGTTATTCCCCTGAAATAAAAATAGACCCTTCTGTACCTCTGTTAGGCTGCAATGTCTCTTAATGCACTTCACTAATGAATTTTTATTTTAGGAGTCATAACTAAAATATTTTGTCTAATTTAAAAAAAAAAAAGTTAATTCCTTGATGTCCACAGTCAACATTTCTCAGTCTTCCAGTTTTCAACAAATAATAGGCTGTGCCAGGATGGCTAGGAGGACGGATGTTTCTTCTGGTAAAATCAGTAGACCGGGAATCCAGAAACCTGGCCCTGCTTAAGACTATCTATTTGACCTTTGGCAAGTCACCTAATAGATATATGTTTTATGGCTATATCTGTAATCTGAAAATAATATCTGTCAGGCCTGGTAGGGATATGTTCCCTTTATAGTTACAGGCCTAGAAGTAGCTCAGAAAGCTGAATTCTCCATGAAACAATTAATTTGAGAATATGTATGTAATAACAAAGAAAGAAAATAGTTCTGAATTAAAGAAACTCTAGTAATCTGCTGAAATAACAATATTGTCAAAATAGTATTCAAAACCAAATCTATTACATGATATTGTGTACTACTGAGAAAAGAAATTTGTAACTACTAGTAATATTAGCAAAAACCCTCTCCTAGAAAATTAGAGATACATGTATTGTTCACAACTCTGTTTTTCTCCAGGTGCCATGTTTAATTATTGGCAATTCTTTAAAGTCTTCTTTCCTGCTGAAAACACTACAGTGCAGTGTTACAACTTAAAATGCGCTTGCCTCTGTTCTTTCTCTAGGGAAAATTATTTCTAGTGCTAGACTGTGACTACAAAGGGATACCTAGAAAGGAAGGGCAGAAAAGGATGAAGCAAACTAGTAGATTGTTATTCCAAAAATATATGTTTTCCCTTAGCAGTCTTGGAGTACTGATGATGATAGGGAAAGAACAAATACCTGCATTTCATTTTGTTACCATGAATCTGAGCAATTCAGCTCACACCAAAAACCGCTGTGCAGGGTTGTTTTACTCTTGTATGAATACAGTTGCTCCTAAGTTGGTAGAAAAGCGATAGGAAAGTCATTTTATCCACTGGGTAATATAACTGCAGTAGACAAGATTCTGGGAACAATGCCTTTTGTAGAGCTTGGACAAGTTTAAGATGCCTAAGGAAAAGAGCTTACACTCCATAAACAGCTTGCACTACACAGTCAATGGATAAGAATAGGGAGAAACTGCGCTAATGAAAAAGTCAGCTCAATCATCTGGGTTGGATCACCTGGCAACAAGAGTTAAGTGCAGTAGTGCAGCAGAATTTAATGCATGAGAGAAGGTACTGTATAAAAAAAAAGGAGGGAAAAAATACAAAATGGTGAACAGCCACAGACCAGACCTATGCCATGTTGCAATCAATGAAAAAATAATCACTAATGTCCTAAAACCTTAATATACTAATTAATTAATCCTAACTAACTAATGCTAGTAATAATTACAGTGAGTGCTGCTGCTATTTCACATTGATATTATGTCATTTCAGGATACCTACAACAACTCTATTCAAAAATTAGGACAAACAATTTAGGCCCTCAGAAAAGACAAACACTGCAAAAGTCTGAGGAGAGTGTAACGTTTCATACAGAGACAGGAAGAAAAAAGGTTCTCATCTTCATCACCTTTTCTAACCTAAGTTTTCTTTTCTTTCTTATCCCTGCTAATGGGAAAGTCACCTGCCTGCCAGTCCTCTCATCTGCCTTTGGTCTCACTTTTACTCACCTGGTAGAAAAGTAAGACAAAGGAAAAGCAAATACAGTATGAGTGTATTTGGCAGACAGCAAGGAAAAGACCGAATTCTTTCATCAGTGAGAGAAGGTAAGGTAAGTGAGAAAAGAAAGATAAAGTTTCTGCAGAGGCAGTGAATGAGTGGAACAGTCTTTTCTGTCTTAGATTTATCATCTAAGCTAGTAATCATGCACTGCTTACTCATAAAAGTAATTTTTGTATACATAACTGAAGAGGAAAAAAGATTAATTAAAGATCTGAAGTTCAGAGTTATGCACAGAAATTTGTTAAAGCTACAGTAATAAAAGCTGTTTGGATGACTGTAGTATCTATTTATTGTTGCTTAGGATCAAAGCCATCAACTTGGCCAATCTGGGGTGTTCTCATACCAATAATGTTCAAATCACATCCCCTGGCTCCTTGCCTGCTGACACAAACTGTGGTCAGGTATGGAAGTATTAACACTGTTAATATTGGTGAGGCTCACTCAGAAATCCTGCATGTAGTCGCCAAAGCAAAATAAGGTTGATTCAAAAGGGATGAGAAAAGATCCATTAAAATGACCAGTATGATGTAGAAATTACTTTGTATGACTGAAAAAAAAACCAAAACCAAATTATCTTCTTCAGTCTAGCAGGGAAAAAGCAGCAAAACAAAGTCTGAATGAGGATACCATGGTTTTCTATAAATACATCAGGGGAATAAACAGCAGAGAGAGGAGCTCGAGTAAGAAAAAAGCTATTACCTAAAATGAGAAAAGTACAATTTTATGGTAAAGGGCAATGCTGACATAAGAACAAATAAGTAAAACCTAGCCATGACTCAGTTTAGCCTACAATTCACAAGATTCTGAAGCACTGGAAGAATAAGATTCTGTAACAATATTCTAACTGAAATATTGGGCAAGAAATCTATTTTATTTTAGTCTTAAGCAGAGTTTATTATGATCAGGAAGAATGATTACACAATAAAAATTGCAATATATGATTGGACATCATGATTCAAGGATCCTTATGTTTCTGCTGCAGATGACTGACATGTAGCCAAACATGGCTGCTAAAATTGCAGAACAAGGATTTATTTCATGAACATTCATAATATTATTCTCACATAAACTCCAGCATTAATAGTATTATTCTCCATTTTTTTCTTGTTTTGTTACAACAAAACACAATACACATTCTCATCCTCTTGCCCATATAGTCTCAGTGCATCAGCGCTTACCTGCATACAGCAGATACAAATTGTTGATGCCTACCTACATCTACCAGCTTATCCTGTATGCATATCCATATTTAAAATACTTTTGTCCTAAGAGAGGGCTGCTATTTGTGCCTGTGTATTTACCATTTTCTGTACAAATTAAACAGCAATGGGACAATGTATAATAACTTCACCTAACAGGATGGTAAATATTTATTTAACATGAACTCTGAAGTGTAAAGATTGTACAAATAATTTTTTTTTTTAATGTCATAGTAATGTTTAATGCTTTTTTAAACTTAGATACTACCTTGATAACTGTGTAGCAAAAAAAAATTAATGCTGTGGAAGACCCATTCCAATAGGATATTGACTAAGGAGTAGCTACATATGTGGAGCTACACAGTATGAACCAATAGCAACTTATAATTAAACTTCTGTGATAAATCCATCATACAAGTTCATGGTGTAACTCCTGTGCCAAAAGGTTACTTTAGTGAAGCACTTTTGTTCTTCAGGAAAAACACCTCTAGGAACCAAAGACATATTAGAAGGTCTACCCATAGCTACAGTTACAGTAGGGTAATAATATTTTAACAGCTTTCTAGGTATAAAGGCAAAGGTATAATCTTTTTTCTGGTATAGGATCTTCAAAGAAAGCTACAATAGCAGGTCTATAATAATATACTTTTGGCACTAATGCAATACCAGTGAATTTCTACGATCCTTGCTCAGCTGTTTTTTGAAATGGGATGTCTGCAATTCCATTGTCTGTGGCTTCCTCCCCTTCCTTCTCCTGTCTCCAAAAAAAAAATACTGTCCCAATCAATTTGTCTGTGCAGACAAGCTGAAAATGCCCTTAGGGATCAGAAAAAAAAAAAAAGACAGACTCTATGGCAGTGGATCAGAAGATTTCTGATAGTCAAGAAGCAATAGTGTCTTTGAGAGAATAAGGCAAGCAATTCAGGATACATTGCTTAAATTTGTTTGCATAACATTTGTACAGTACAATAGGTCAACACTGACAGATGCAGGCACACCTGAACTTATATTATCTTGCTAGACCCAGAAAGACATACCTAGAAGTGAGCTGGCAAGCCTGTTCTTGCTGTACCAAGTGAACTTTCTCTCCTGGGCCTCAGCCAAGTAAGAGGTCTATGTACATTGCATTTTTTATTAAGCCCAGTAAGCCCTGTGCATCTGAAAGTCATCTTTTCTTCATATCATCAATATGGGGAACAGCCAAGACCTGAAAATCCACAACATATCTCTGATAAATTACAACAGACTAATAGACATTTTAATGCAGAGGTGGCCTTCTGGGATGAATTCATAGAAAGGGTCTCTACAAAATATCTTCCCTATCCTCCTGCTGCCCAAAACAATCACTTTACAATTCCTCACAACATTTGTTTGGCCTATTCTTAGAAAGGTCTTTAATGGCTATTCCATAACCTTCTCTTAGACAGAACAAGACATCCAGTTCATAAACTGTTTCTCTGCTATCTTCCTTCTCTATGACCCAGTATATCTTTCTCATTATGAGAACAACACATTAATTTACATGACACTTCAAGTCTTTTTAAGAGATTGCAAATGCCACTTCCTTGTAGAGCTTCACCTTCCAGTTGAACATGAGCCTAGCAGGTATGGAAGGACTCCCTGTGATCATCTCTGGCACTTCATCTCCTGCATTGCAGTATGTAAGCAGGTGGCAGTGTACCTTCCATCACATTGATCAGAACATGTTGTATCACATAAAGAAGACTGCAGGATTTTGTTCTCTTGGCAGATGTTCATTTGCCTGTTTACTGTGTGGTAGAGGAACAACTCCTTTAACTACATCCAAAGAAGTGGTCAGGTTTGACTGAACTTTAGAAATTACTTCTCTGATTTAAAGCAGTAACAACCTCCTATGAAAGACTGCTAGTCCAAATGGATCTTGATGTGACCCCATCACCGCAGTCAATTTTTTTTCTATCGCTAAAAATGTAACAATAATGTGTAATATTTGGAGTAGAGAGCACAAAGGACAAATAAAAGGGATAAGAATCTGGCTACTGCCTGTGGTCCTGCAAGTTCTAACCCACAATTACCTTCGCCTAATGGGTCTCCTATCTACAACATTGCCATTTTGAAGCAAGTCCACCTAGGAAATGTACAGAGACTGTATATCTTTTTCCATAACAAACTTTCCTACATGTGCAAGTAAATTCTTGTAGCTATGTATTGAATAAAGTGAGATTTCTTTTGTAAAATTTTGTATGTACATATAATTGAATGTGTTGGGTTTTAATTTATGAAGCATTTTCTTCTTTTGCTTTGGTAAAAGATAATCAAGAGAGCCTCACTGACCTTCTCCACAGTAGGAACTATTATATGTGTCAGGGTTTTTTATGTCTTGTGCTTATTCTTTCCATAATAATTAGCCCTCACTCTTTAATCTCTCTTCATATGGAAACTCCCCTCAAAGTCTTCCACAGAGAATCAGATTTGGGTTTAGGAAAGAAAACTTCCGTTAAAATAATCAAGAATCTTTTTGAGGGAAATGGAACAAATGCATCAAGATAAAGAGGGACAGCATAAAAAATTAAAAGTAAGCTTTCTTTTCTTTGCATACTGGAAATACCTCAGGCTAAGAGCTTATTGAACAGGGCACATATATTATTATATCTTTCTCAAGGGACTTGCTACCAAAGGCTTTTTGTCCTCACTATTAGTTAGGTTGGCAGGTGTTCCTTGCAGCTCAGAACTTGGCTATTTGGAAATCATGATTTAAGTTATATTGAAAATCTCAGTCTCATGACAGGTGCAATTTGATGTCATTCTGTGCTACACAAAAATATATTTCTTAAATGCAACACATTGGGCTGCTACTTTTTTCCTGGCATAGAGCAGAACTTTACTGAACACTACTATTTGATCTCAGTACATGGCTTGGAGCTCAACTGATTCATTATTGCTAATGTTCATCTTATTCTTGGGAACCCATCTCTGCTATTATAGGACATTAGTTTAATCTCACTAATGAACCCACACTTTTAATTTTAGCCTGCTCACCACTGATCTTAGTTGGATTTTACTTGCCCTGGAACCTGAGTGCTAAAATGAAAGAAAGTACTGTCCTGAATATTGAAGCTCATCAGAACCCAGAAACTGGTCTAGATTGTGTCATATAGAAATTTTTGGAAATGCTAAGTTTTTTGTTTCATGATATGTTTTCCATGAGAATTTCAAATGACATGTTATGACCTTTCTACCAGGCAGAAAAATGGACAAGGATCAAGTCCCTCCCTCTGCTCCTGCTAAAAAGTAGTTCATTGCCACCAACTGGAACCTCCCCTAGGAGTCTGAGAAAATAGATCATATCACTTGAGCACTCCAAAATGAGCAGCACTTCCTCACATGAGGCCACGTCTTTATCTGAAGGAGTGGAAGAGTTAAGAATTTTGTGGAGTGGAGGAGGGTGAGAGAAACATATTAAGGCAGTTTGGAAAACTTAAATAATTGAAAGAAAGGAACATTGTCTCACCCGGGCTTTTTTCATTATCAGCCTGTCCTCTTCCTACAGCTGTCAGATGTTGGCGAAGTGCCCTTCTCCTTCCTGGGCTATTCACCACTCAGTTTGTTGCCCAGCCTCAGAGAAATCCAAATGTTTGACATAGCTGCTGTTGTTCCTAAGTGATGTATAGTTTCCTGGGGCTCTATTAGCAATATGATCTGAAGCAGTGCTGAGTAAGGAACATCAGGCTATTGTTTTGGGGACCTCAGCCTCAACAGCTACTGGTTTTGTCTCTTGTCCTTAGTTGCTGTTCTGAGCCTTGTCCTCTCAGCTCTTTTGGCTACCTTTTACAAGAAGCTCAGTGGTGATTCAGCTTTTGCTTAGCATTCCCACCTTAGAGACTTGGCAGATCTCTCATCTGAATAATACTGTACATGGCTTTCCCATCCATTCAGTATGAACCAGAAATACAAATGCTGTGCTCACCTCAACTTTACAGTACAGTCTTCTTTTCCAAGCCATCATGGCGTGAAGTGTTAGTTCATATGCATGCAGAAGATGTATGATGCTGCAGGCATCTCTCTGTGTGTGCCAATGTATGCTGGCAGCACACCTCTTCCCTCAGAGGGATGTCTCTTTATCTGAAATTCTTATGACCTATAGATTGACCCTCTCTGTTCCCCAACAGATGTCAACAATTGGATCTTGCCTTCAGGCTTGCACCTGGGCTTGAGACATTTCCAAATTTCATGAAGAGGGAACAAACACAGGAAAAATATAAGGCTACCTTTTAAGATAGCCATTATCTGTGCTCATGTGTATATGTCATGTTGTCATTATAGAAGGTGTATCTGCATGCAACAGAAGATCAAATCCACTTTTAGTTTAACTTCTATTAGATACCATTTTAAAGTATCTTCCCTAGAGACAGTCAAGCTAATTTTGAAACAACCACAGTATTTCATAAGAACAATCTTGGTAGCTTTTTGGTGGAAACATTCCAGTATTTTGAAGTTAGAGATTTTCTCAGAAGTTAGGACACAAACAACATTACAAAGTGTTGACTGACCAGAAAATGAGATTTGCCAAATCAATTATGTCATTGATTTATCTATATGAGTAGCTCACCTCCTGCAGTAGCCAGGAAAAACACTTCCTCAAAGGCTAATGCACCAATCCCATCAGCCGTTAGCTATTTATATTGGCTTTTTTGGCATGCTGTCTATCAGAGAGAATTATACACAGTTCTTACCCAACCTCATCAGATGCTAGTCTTTTTCCTAAGGCAAAAGGGCTAGATGTTTTATTCTCCTGGAAAAAACCATCTTCTATAGACACCTAACTTGAAGAAGTTTGAAAATAATTTTGAACGTATCTGGGAAAGAAATCTGTCCAAAATTGCAATCTTCTTTTTCCCAGAAATTTTGCTGGTCTGCACATTAAAGCAGACTTGTGGCTATATGTCAAATGGAACAAATCTCTGTCCTTGTATGAACTTAACATGACCTAAGTATGAATCAGGTACAGTATTGACCGCATACTTCTCTCTGCTTAAAAGAAGCGCAGGATGTAATAACTAAGTAACCTATGGGCATAAACTCTCTTACCCAGCAGTCATCAGAGTTGAACCTTCTGAGGAGCCGGTAAAGGTTATTTCTGTTCAGTGGAGAAAAGCAGAATACCAGTGAAATTGTGTATGAGGAGATATTCTTTTGGGGATGTTTGTTACTTCTCTTCGGATGATGAAAATGTACATTAGAAATTAAGAGATATAAAAAAAGTATCCTAGATCATACATTCCTTGAAAAAACAGAAACTAGAACCAACCATAAAGAACATCCACACTAGAATCAAGTAAAGTATTCCTCAAAAAGAACCAAGTAAAAATAGATAAAAACAGATAAAAACTGTAGAAATAGACGAGGTTGGGAGAGACATTTTATCTTTGCAAGGTTCCTTGTACTGTTTTATTCCATATTTAGTGATCTGTAGTCCTTTATCATAGCTTTCTGGATTTGCATATGATCGAGCATGACACTGAAAATGATTCATGCTTTTCTGGCTGATTGGATTACTCCAATCTCATACAGCCAATCTTACGCACACAGCAAGATATTCACAAATCTGCAGTTCATACTTTTTTTCCAAACATTATATTATAAATTTAACATCTACTATAGAAGATTACTTCCCATCTTTACTAGTTTCAATGCATTATAATTGATCTGCTGTGGGGTTTTTAAACTTATTTATCACTTTATTTCTACCACATTCTCACAAAATTTATCTCTACAGAGTATTATAATCTAACCATGGCCCTTTACTATTTTCAAATTAGGAATGACTACGTTTGGACTCCAGGTAGGTGTGCAAAATAAACATGATAGAGAACTATGGAATTAAAGAATCATAGACTCATAAAATAATTTAGGTTGGAAGAGATGTCCAGAGGCCATCTTGTCCAATCCCAGCCTCCATTTAGACCAGGTTGCTTAGGAATGTGTCTTGTCCAGTCCTGAACACTCCCAAGGACAGAGGCTCCACAAGCTATCTAGTCAACGTCTTCCAATATCTGGTCACACTTACAATTAAAAAAATCCCATCTGATTATTGGATCAGAACTTCGTATGTTCCAACTTGTGGCCAGTGCCTATCCTCATGTTGCTGTACACCTCCAAGAGAAAGGTTCTGTCTTATCTGTATCACCCACTCCTCATGCAGAAGGCAGCAATAAGTTGTCCCTTCTCCTTCCTGTCTCCAGGCTGATCTCAGCCAGTCTTTGTAGGATGTGTCCTTCATCCACCATGGCTTGGGAATCTTCTACTGGACTCACTCCAATATGTCAACTTCTTTCTTTTATGTACTCATGACAAAAGAAAAATTTATTATTTTCAAATAGGATGCAATTTCTGCTTTGAACTAGAGGAGTGGGAGAGAGGAAATCAGGGAAAAATGCCTTAGTGTTTACATTCCTGTTAGAAGTCTCCTTGCCAGGGCACCAGATGATAGACATGTTGGGCCTAAACATCAAGATCTATGATTTTACTTCTCCTAAGCAGGCATTGCTTTTTGATTTTTTTCCCTGATCAATTTTATTATATTTTCTTTGTCAGAATTTCATGAATTGATTCTTACAAGCCAAAGTTATTGCCCTTTGAAAGAACCAAAAAGCATTCACACCCCAATCAATTTATGTCTTAACCTCCTGGCATTCAAATCCTGCAAATGCGTGGAATTGCTAGTTAATTGCTATGAACTGTATGACAGCTGGACCACATTCCACACAGATCATTAAAAGTACTCAAAACTGTGTCAAATACAACATATACCAACACCAAACACCATCCCAAAAAGAGACCCTTTAATTAACAATGTGCGAATTATAGAGACACAGACAAAATTATATATAACCTGTTTTCCACATTTCTTTCAACATATTCAGATTTATGGGGGTTTAGGACCTGTGGAATCCACTGGAGTATTTATCATCCTTATACAACACTTAAAGTGACTTTATGTTTCATAGAATCTCTCTTTGCTGATTTAATGTCAGTCTCACTGTTAACTTAGATATTCTATACACACCCTACCCAACACACTTTTCCTTAACAGCATCTTACGTATTTTGTTGCGGCTTATGACATTTCCAATCCACTGACTCTAGTATTTCATAGGATATTCTCCTACATTCATTTTTGGAAAGTCAAACAGAATTTTAAAGGCATATAATATTCCTCAATCTAGGTATAGAAGGGCCTCTCCATCCCAAGGTAGAACTGTGGTCATAAGTGTTATTAATTTAGTTCTTTTTCTGTTCCCTTGCTCTTTCCCCATTTTCATTCCTCTCCTAAATGTTCAAAGAAAAATATTTTATAAATTTCATTTTATGGAAAAAATCTCAAAGCAAAACAAACAAAAAAATCCCTGAGAATTTTTGGCTTCAATTGTTTTTCCTAAAGAGAATGTTCATTTTCTGAGCAGGCTGGAACCACAAGCCCACACCTTCTCACTTGAGACGCACCAAAGCTCTTCTCTCAACAGAGGGTGCTAAGCAGGATCATCTAAATGTGGCAGGAAGAAAAGGAACAATGAAAAGAATTAACTACCATTCAATTGAAGAAGCAACAGAATTGGGTATTTACAGTATAGAAGGAATTTTGTGCCTTAAGCTGTTCGTAGGTAAGTATGCCTACATCCTGCCTATAACAGAAAGCTCCTTATAAAATGTCATGCAATTTCGCTTGAACTTTATCTGAGTCATTCTTGACCTTCACCATCATTACCTTCACCTTATCATTAGAGAAACTTGTCTGCAGATTTTTCTCGGTACACGTAGAATTAATTTCTTGTTGCAGAATTTCCATGAACCTGAATATACGTGCACATACTAGCAGGAAACTAACGGGATATGAAATGTCAAGCTAATGGAAATGACCATTATCAGTCCTTGTTATTCAGAGAATCATGAGATTCTGGGAGCTCTTCAAGTCTGGATGTCTTACTGTGACCAAGGTTTGATCCACATCATAGTTACCAGTCCTTGTGCTTGAACTAATTACCTCTGGGGTAAGAAGAGAGGAGTATTCTCCTTCTACAAGATCACACCACCATCCTCCATTTAATAGCTCCTTAAAATTTACTGGTGCTACAGTACCAGTACAATTTTTGACAAAAGTAGAACAGGCTGTATGCAGTGAGTTCTACGTATTACACTAATCGGAACTGTCTCATTGTTGCTTTGGGCTTTCTCATGTTTGTTGTTTTGTATGTTTGTTACCCCATTTTTGTTTTACTCAAGTGTTTAAAGGACGTCTTTTCATGACACACAAAATATAACATCAAGCAAATGACTCCTGGCTGGGAACGACAAGACACTGCTACAAAGTACTTAATAAAGACATCATTAACAATGACAGCAACAATCACAATAAAATCAACAAAAACAACAACCCATTTTTATTTAACAATAGCAATCAACAATGTTAATGGTCATGTTGTTATTACTACTACCACTACTACCTGTCTGTAGTTTGGACAATTTTTCTCAGATTTCTGGAAGCAGGGACAAATAAGGACTCTAGACTCAGAGCTGCGCTTTGCTTGAATGTACTCTTTTTCTAGCAAAGAGCAAGAAGTTGGAATAGGCAAAACACCAGATCTATTACTGTTGAAAACTGTCAACACTTACTTTGAGGTCAACAAAGTCACTGAGAGTCTAACAGAATACTTTTTTGGATCCCTACCTGAGATATTTTGTCTAGAATTGATGATTTGCTATTGTGGCTAAGATCACCTTTATAAGAGAGAGTGAAAATATGGCTAAGCCTAACCACTAGATACCTTGCAAGTGATTAGAAACACACACCACAGATTAGGAAATGCACTACCTCATGAAAGGGGTGAACTAAAAAAAGGAATCTACTTTGCAGAAGGGAGCTACATGAGGAAATGTTAAGAGTTAAGCATCCAACCTACTCTTTTTTTTCCCTTCAAAAATAATAGTGATGCTGTTTTTCCCCTTAGTATGTGCTCAGTTTTTGAAATACTGAAAAGTGTGAGCAGACCACACTTAATTGTTCAATCTACAATAACAATTTAAACTTGTACCTATACAAATGCACAAAGCCCTGGCCTCTATGGGAAGGCCTCTTGATTGAAGAGCTTCTAATACGTAAAACAATTACATTCTGGTGGAAACTGGGCAAGAGTGAGAACATCCTTAAAGCCTGTATTTTGGCACTCCTTTGGGAGATTCAAGTTAAAACAAGAATTGTAACTTCCACTTAACATTTGTAGAAAACTGAACACTCTGAAGTCAGGATCATTTAAAAATCTGTCTTTTTCGCATTGCTGCACTGCACCACCAGTTTCTTTTCACTGTTTTAAGAGGACTAGGGTCCTTGCATCAGATTTCCAATGAGGTACCCTAAGAAATTCTTTACTTCTGCATCACACAAGCTTGGCTTACACACAGGAGTGCGACAGACCCTGAGATACTGAACAGTGTCCCAATTTGTTTAGTGATGAACAGATATAGTCATTGGAATCTAAACATTTGGGCCAAGGCTCACAGAGGTTTTTAAGGTCCTGAAACACACGCCCTTTCTATTACTTTCAGTTAATTAAAAGCTAGCAGGATAAATCTGTTTGGGGATCAGCTTTCTAACAGCTACAGAATTTTACAGGCTTAGGCACTGGCTGAGCAAGGTCTTATAAATGCTACTGGCACCTGAATTTTAGGAACCCTTAGGTGTTCAAAGTAAAGAGCTTAATTCAGTCTTGTCAATCTAGATCCTTCTATCTATCTTTAATCTCATTTCATCCTGTCAGAGTTGAAGTTTCCTTATGGATAGATTTACCTTTGTTCTTAGTCTTTATTTGCTGGTAATAGCTATTTGGTGTTTGAGGACTTACAGTGATACTAAGAGTTGTGGTGTTCATTTTAACTAAGATTCTTTGGGTGATATACTTGGAAAAATATTTTTTTGTTTACTAGCTAGAGTATTATCATTAGTCTTTGTTAATATGGCTTTATTATCACACAAATACAACTTCATTCTTTGATTAAACTAGAAGTGTGGATCTAAAAGAATTGTTTAGATATAATAGATTTAGACTTGCGCATGATATTTTTTTTGACTTTCACGACATTTTGATTAAAAAATAAGCACTATAAAATATCACCCAGGTACAGGCTAAATGAATTATGAATTAGCTTACTGACAAATTTCAAACAGTATTTGTGGATGAACAACCATTATCAAATAAAGATAGTGGAGGTACGCATAAATTGATATGTACAACTAACATTTTTATCTGTATGCAGTTGTAAAGCCACAGTTCACACCATATGTCACTGACACAGTCTGCAGAGTGGTGAACCAATAAGGACAAATCAATTATACAGAGGAATGAGAGCTCAACAATCCAGGCCCCCTCATGCTAAATGTGCTAAATGCAAAATATGTACTGAACTAGGAACATTAGCCATGCCTACAGACTATGAAGAGAAGACTTCTAAGCCACTTTGAGTCGCTACAAATTGTACCTGAACATGAACCTCCATGTAAAACAGTAGCAGAAAAAGCTCAAGTTTGAACTGAGGTTTGAGGAATGAATGATTTTATCACTGTATGGTGCATTACTGGGACTAACTTGAGAAAACCGCATACATGGTTCTGTTGTAACAGCTGAAATTGACATCATAAAAAAGTAAACATGATTATGTTGTTACAATTATTCAAGAACCTAAGAAAAGGCCTCACCAAGAGACTAAAAGGAATCAGTGTATCTTATTTTAAAAAAAAAAAAAAAAAAAAAAGGCTGAAAATATCTTCCCAGGGAGAAAATATTGGGATTCAATCCCCTTGATACATGTGGCAATCACTTCACCCACATGTGGCAATCACTTCACCCACCAGTGAAACATGTATGCTTCTGGATGAGAGTATGGAAGGGAACAGTGTTAGAGAGCATTAGAGAATAATTAAGGGTAGAAATAAAGCAGGATGTTATGGGCAATTAAAGCTACACAAGTAATTTTGCTAGGGAGGACATCATTTATCCAAATGGATATTCTCAGAACACAAGACCACAAACTCCTGTTCTTTGTAAAGTCACTTTATAAAGAATCACAGCTCCTTGAATAACCAAAGTGGTCAGGGCTTTCATTGTCTGCTTCTCCCAAAGCGTATTCTTGCAAGTGCAGTGTATTAAGTGTCACAATGAGAAAACAGAGCAGTATCTTTTTCTCACGTGGGTTTCTCTCAAGCTGTGCTCAGCTCCCAAGGCATCCATATTCTGTTCATACAACTGTGTAGCCACATCAGTAATGACTTCTCATGGCTGTGACAGGTTTTGCACAGAGGAAAGTATTCCCAGTGGTACATTGCATCTCATTCTGTATGAACACCATGTCATCACATGCTCTTGGGGTGTGAAAAAAATATGAGTAGCTGCTCATATCTGTCATTTGCTGGAACAAAGACTAAGCTGACAACTGATAAAGTGGCTCGTGTTAATTTGACAATGTTCACTTGAGACTGAAAACAGAGCATTTATCTGTTATCTAAGCCAAACTCCTGTCATACAGATGAACAGGTAGGGCATTCATTGTTTTTGTGTCACTTTGTCTCTTAAGCGTTGCAAGGACAAAAGAGCAGGAACTGTTCTATATCCACTTTCTGCCTAAAGCAATGTTCTGAATTCGGCTCCAAATGCCTGAGAAGCAGAGATTTCACTTTTCTGGTAGAAAATCATTTTGTGCTGAAGTTTAGAAAGTGACAAAAAAATCTTGATGTCTACATACAGAGGTTGCTACCATCAAATTAGTGCACAGTTCCTGGGGAGAGAAGCATATAGAGCATATTCTTATTATGATTATACAGGCAAAATCATGAAACACAGAGAACAGAGAAGGAAAGTTTATAGAGACACAGAATAAAAACAGAGGTTTAGACACTGTTAAAGGAAGTCTTTATGTCTATCGCAGAACGATGTGGACGTGATGCCCCCTCCTTTAAGCTCCCAATTCTAGCAAAAGAATGAAACTATAAACTAATTAATTCTCATTTTTCCCTACAAAAAAAAAACCAACTTTGAAGATAAATGAATAATTTTCTCCTTCCAGTAGTCCCATAGTCAATATGTACATGATGGCTTTATGCAAAAATTTCTCTAAATCACACAAACACTTAAAATCTCTCCATCTCTACTCTCAGGAAAGCAAATTTTTGATATCTTCAACATGGTCTTTTAAAAGTCTTATAGTGAATATAAATTCATGAAATAAAATCACAAATACCTTTTGGAATATGCCATTTACCACATAGGTTTTTGAATGCTGGAAGTTTTCTCTAGCATTTTTTAGGGTTTGTTGTTGTTTTTTTCCCCTGCAGTTCTGATGACTAGAACATGTTAATAAAAATGCACTTTAAGAAAAGCTGAGAGTTTGTAGACAGCTGAGGCTGGAGCTTTTGAAAATTCACAACAGTTATGAAACACAGAATAAAATCATGAAGTTTGCCAGCACAGAAAGAATAAAGTGAAAAAATAATCTTCATGTTTGTGTCCTAGGTACCTAGGATACCTACAAGCTTTTGCTTGTAGGCTCTGCATTCACAGTCAGAAATTTTACTGACACATATGAAATAACAGATTTCAGATTTATTCATCTGAACGCTGAAGCAGGGATTTTCTCAACAAAGCAGCCTTGACTTGGGAACTCAGTTTGGACAAGAAATAAGCATTAGAGCATTAAGGAAAACACACAACAAAAAATTGAGATTCAGTGGAAGAAAAGCTTTGATGTTGTAGAGAAAAATCTTTCCCGATTTTTCTGGGTTTGATGATTTTTTTTTTTCTATTTTAAATTACTTTGGGGTTTGGTCAAACATTTGACTTCTCATTTAATTCAGTAGGTTTATTTCTTGTTTGGTTTTAGCATCCCTAGATTTCAGCAAGCTGTGTCCTACAATATTATCAACCTCAGCATGCTTACATGTTATCTTTTCTACTCCTTATCAAGAACTAATCACAAGCTATTATACAGGCAGTTTTTTTTGTTTTCTTCATTATAAGGAATAGCTATGAAGCTTTATGTTATAAAATGCTTACATACCTGAGTTTATAAATTGGTGCAAATCTTTATTTGTTGTGAGACAAATGTGTGTTCAGATTCTATAAACAGACTTATTTACAGTTGAGAAAATCTGAAAAGACAGAAACATTTATTTGGCAGAAGCCTTGATGGGTCTTCTCTTCTTCCACTGCCCATATCACAGAGTTTGGTGTAGCATGTCCTTGATTGTACTATTTGAGCAGTTTTTGACAGGGTCTTACAAACCTCTGAAAAAAAGTGTTGAATGGAGGTCATACAGATTCCAGTGTGAAGCCAAATCAGTGTGTCATTAAATATTTCATGATGGAGATAGGAAATGTTTATAGCATGCTATTGTTTTCTTACTTTGCACCTTCTTTCTTGGTCATTGCATTTCAGTAGTATAAAACATTTTCTGCCTTGAAGAAAGAGACTGTTGGCAAATTCCAGGCATTTTTATTGTTCAGAGAAAACCAGTCCCAAGACATGGTTACTCCTCTCTCACCATGCCAACCAATCTGTCAACTCAAAGAGGAGGCTCTCAAAAGTCAACAGGACTCAGCCTCACTATCTTGCAAACACTCATCTGGTTTCTGACCACATCTGACTATTCCTAGGAAAAGCAATCTCTAATTACAAGGAAGAGAAGAGAGGAGATGATCTGTGCCTCAAAAACGGAATTACCAAACTAGTTTTCCTTATCACTTTCAAATTCTCAAGTTTTTTAATGTCATTTTTGTTTGTCTCTGTTCCCAGAAGAAGGTAGGCTGAAACATTAGAATAGGAAGCAAATTGTTGTATATGTATAACTGTTTACCAGGTATACAGGGGGATCTGAGAAACTAAAATTTGCTTTTGTTACCATAGAGTATTTATTTATTCCAGGTTATCATGTTATAATGTTATAAGGTTTGCAAAGTTCAAGAAGATTTGCAACAGTTTTCTCAGGTATTATTTTTTAAAATCTTTGTGAATGTTTCTTCAGCTGTCACATGTTTTTTAGAGATATGAGCTTTCTAAAACGCACTGGACGGTTCAGCTTAAGAACTAGAGATCATAGAAATCATCTGATTTAATCAAGTAGCTAAGAGAAAGTAATTTCAAAATATAGCAGTTACATTTTGCTGATATCAAGCCAGCTGTTACAGTTTATCTCTTCTTTATTTTTAGTTCTACTAGCTACAAAATTAAATATTCACATGCTAAATGGGAAACCATAGTCTAAAAGTTCTGCAGTTGTGAGTTCAGGTGGCTTCATTCCACTCTGTAGGTGAAGAAGGCACTGCTGGCTAAGACCTGATAAAATTGTTTATTATTTTGCACACTGAAAATACAACTCTCCTGAGAATAAAAAAAAAAAATAGGATCATTTTAGAAAGATGGTAAAAATGCCATTGTTTCTAGTTTTCCTATCCTTCTGCTTTTAAAGCCTTGCTTACCATGTATCTAAATGAACACTGGGCACAGGGCAAAGGAAGCCCAATAAACCTCTAAAATTAACTAAATGTTGTTCTGTACTTAAAATTTCATATTTTAACATATTGATATCGTGAGCCTTTCTAAGAGACAAGTTGATCTTTCTGGGGAATGAAGAAGGTCCCTTTTGTGGTACTGTGGAGCTCCTCTTGCAGATTTCCAGGAAAATATACATTATTGTTGTGATGAGCTTTATGTATTGGAAAGCAGTTACTGAGTCAAGACAGAATCCTGTTAGATCCTGTGTCTATGACAATTTTGATTTTGAAAGAAAATTTCTAGCAGGTAGAAAACAAGAAAAAAGAAAGTGATTTATTATTATTAGGCTTAAATATTATAAGCACAGTGAGAAAAAAACATGTACTTTGAGACAGAGCAACAAAGCTGGAAGAAACTAGGGATAGTGATAGTATGTCCAGAAACAAAAAGAATTGTGCAAAATGGAGTGATTTGGGGAAAAAATATTAAAAAACAATTTTTAAATTGTAGTATACACATTAATTAAGAGTATGGAAAAATCTCTTACAGTTTCAGCTTATCAGCTATCCAAATATCACCAGTCAGTGATTTCTCTTGGGCACAGCAGCTGATAAACCATTTCAGAATGATGGTCCCTTTATGAACTCTTTGTTAAGATGTGGTTGATGTTACACGTATTCTATATGTTCGTGCAGGATCTGTAGGGTGGACAAGGCCATATGGAAGAGCAGTACTTACATGTGAGTTTTACAAGTCTCCCCCTTGCTTCCACTTGAGTAAAGTTTCAAGAGTAAATTTTCATATGGCATGTGTCTACCTCAATGACTTGGTTTTTTTACCTCTGGCAAAGCTTTTGGTCATTTTGAACCAGTCTGGAGAGAATGAAGCATGCAGCAGGGAAGAAAAGATAATCAAACGAGAAGCTGCTGGTAGCAGGAAACGAAGCTGGGTGACAGAAGGAGACATTAGGGCACAGTGAGGACACCAGGAGTGGTGAGCAATGAAGCTGGACTGATGTGAGGTGCTGATATGAGTGCGGGACTGGGCAGGTCAGGATAAAGGAACTAAGGACAGAGAAGGGAGTAAACAGTAACTAAGACCTAAGTTAATATATATATGTGGAAAATGTTTCTCTGAGTGCTGACACCCAGTGGTAGGACAGCCTTAAGCATCAGACCCTCTGATGTGTTTCAGTAAACCACTACATTTCACATTTACCGTGGTCTAGGAAGCTGTAGAAATAGGAGTCTTCTGTAGACAATTTAATAAAAATGTGACGTTTAATAAATTTGTGACTGAAATCAATGGAGTCCCTGAACCATAACAGGGTAAGGCTGTCCTACACAGATACTATAGAAAAAGGAGTATCACTTCACTTTTGTGATATAAATGCTTAAATTCCCCTCTAGGTGGGTAAGACGAATGTGACACATCGTGGAGCCATAGTTATACTCACAGTCATGCCTATGTGACAAATTCCCTGGGGGAACCATTCTCATTCAAAAATTCTCCTGAATATCTTCCTACATACATTGAAGAAAGCTGTTAGCCATTTTTTTCTTCTGACTTTTCTGATACCAGCATTCTGAAACTTCTCCTGCAGCACTTTCTCTTATACACTTAATACACTGCAGAATATGCTTCAATTACCTTGAAGTAATAGATTGATAGATTCATAGGTTCATAGATCACCACCCTTTGTGAGAGTCTCTCTTGCCTTTGTCCAAATACTTTGAAATTATCCTTAATATAAGCCATGTTAAATGCAAATAGAAGTTGTTATTTACTACAAACAAAGCAGGAAATAGATATACAAAGATTTATGAAATACTGGTACAGAAATTAAAGGAAAAAAAAGTCTTAATTTGTGCCAGGATTAAACAGGAAAGACTCCTAGACTTTTCTCAATCACTGTTGTTCCATGACCCCTGTCTGTGAAGTGTTATTCTTCAGGTCATGCTCATCAGAGAATTACAGTGCCCAGAAACGTAGTTTTTTAAACAAACTTTCACTCCTCCTAATCAAATCTGGTTTTTTAAATGCCCATGAAATTCTAAACACGTGCAAACCCTTTAATTGTCGTTGGATGCATAAGAACTCTGAATTTAGTAATTGCTACAATGAAGGTTACCTGAATAAGAAGGCAGAATAAGGAGGAAAGTTTTCTCCAAGCTGCATACAGCTAGGAAGAAAGCATTTTATTTCTGTTTTAGAATTTCTGCATGAAAACCTAATCACTACAGTCACAGGTATCAAATGAAATCAGGAAATATTTTGTCTTCCCTAAAGTTAGATGTCTAATGTGTTTGTAGTCAATGGCATTTCTGGAGCATGATTCTTTGGTGGTTTAGTCTCAGCTGTCAACTAAGTAATGTACAGCTGCTCTCCCACTTCTTGTGAGATGGGAAAGAGAATCAGAAATAAAATTGTAAAATTTGTGGATTAGGATAAAGACAAATTAATAGAACAACAAAGGAAGGGAAAAATAACAACAATAATAACAATAAAAGTGCACTTTTTCATCATGCAGAAACCAATGATCAGCCCATTTCCAAGTAAATATTCCCCATCCAACTCCTCTCAGTTTATAAACAGAGCATGACATCCTAAGGCCAATTAGGGTCAGGTGTCCAGGCTGTGTCCCCTCCCAACTTCTTGTGCACTCTCCACCTCCTCATTGGCAGGCCAAGTGTGAGAAGTTGAAGAAAATTAACTTTATTCCAGCAGAACCCCAGGACATTCACCAAATTCCTTTTAAGAGGACTTTGAATGGCACAAATCACCCTCTGGAAGTTCTTATTACTCCTTATTATACCAGACATTTAGACCAAATGCTTAACTTTTAGACCTTCACTTTTACTTCCAGGAGGAAGAATTTAGAAATCTGCTGAGCCACTTGGATCCTCACAAGTCTATGGGGCCAGATGGGATCCACCCCAGGGTGATGAGAGAGCTGGTGGATGAGCTTGCTAAGCCACTTTCCATCATTTATCAGCAGTCCTGGCTCACTGGAGAGGTACCGGATGACTGGAACTTCGCCAATGTGATGCCCATCCACAAGAAGGGCCGTAGGGACGATCCAGGTAACTGCAGACCTGTCAGCCTGACCTCAGTTCCAGGTAAAATTATGGAGCGCATAATCCTGGGTGCAATCATGCGGCACTTGCAGAATGAGGGAGAGATCAGACCCAGCCAGCATGGTTTTAGGAGAGGCAGGTCCTGCCTGACCAACCTGAAATTAATCTCAAGATATGTTTTTGGTTTTTTCAGCTTGAGATTTGGATCCTAATTTGCTAAAGTTTTGAGCGGTAATAGTTGCTCATTCAGTTAGCAGGAGGCACAACACAGTCTGAGCAGGAGAAATGTACGGCATTCTCAGAACTCTGAAAAGTGAGCAAAGAGATAAAGCAAAACAAATCTGCTAAGATTAGTGGATAACCATCAGGATGAATATACCATGCTTCAGTTCAGTACTTCTAAAATGGGTTAATGCCAGTCTTTCAATATGGAGATACTTTGTGAAAATAAAGCAACTGATGCTTGGGCAGTCTAATAATGTGTGTCGCAGAACGACTCCTGAATAGATTAGTAACTATTGTTAGAGCAAGATTTTAATATTATGTAGTAAACAAGCCCTGAGAAAAATACAGAATATGAAACAGTCATTCGCTGAGAACACGGAGCATACCAGATGAGATAGTTCTCCTTTGGGCAAAAAAATGAATGATAAGACTCTTAAAGGAGATGGCTTTAAGGCAAAACTTCAGTTGCAGATCTAGGTGAATTTGGATTTCCTTACTTTTTCTTGCTTCATTTGCTAATCTTAACAAAGGATGATTATTACTTTGGTATGTATAAAAGCATGCCTATATATCTTTAAATATATATATATATATACACACAAATATAAACATGCGTATTTATATAAATGCGTGTATGTGGACATTTGCATTTGAAGCTGTACTGAGGTTTGGAAGGTTACCTTAAGTCAGTAGAGATGATTTAGTGTAGAGCTAGAAGGTGACATGGTAAAGGTGAATGATAAATCATGTCTGGCACTAGCTATAGCTTCCTGGCAGCTAGAATATTTAAAAATATGGTTTAACATATCATTATTCAAACTATTGAAAAATTTCCAATCATCCGTGATTAAACAATAAGCATAGAACTGTCTGCTGTATTAATAGTTGGTGTGAGTGTTTCATAAAAGAAATTACAATTCAAGGCAATTTCAGAACTGTAGTAAATTTAAAATTTGATATTTCTGTTGCTAATTGTTCATAGAGTTTATATCCGTATAGATATTTATATTATCATCTCTCTTGTTGTGCCTAAGTATCTACTCAATAAATAGCATAGTAAGATCCATTCAGTAGAGTCATGGAAAAAAAGAATCACAGTCACACAAGAACTCCCAATATGTAATATTCCCCTAAAAGGCAACATTATCTTCAAAAGTCAGTAGTTTTATCAGAAAACAATTGCAGAGGAGCTGGGCATATTCCTATTTAAAGAGCTTTTTATAAATGCAAACCAGCTCATTGCCAAATGCCAATTCAAATCAACTTGTGTTTCTGCCATGAGAAAAACATGTTCTCTCCTCTGCAACTGTGTGAAAGTCTGATATTGGCAAAATAACTGCCTGCAGTGGAAAAGAACAACTAATACATACACAATGTATACATTGACCAGACATAAACTAGAATTTGGATTGGTCTTCTTAGCTTTACTATTTATCATGAAGCTCTTGAAAAAGATAATGTTTGAATTAAAGCTCTTCTTACCTACTGCAATTGGCTACTATTCTCCAATTTAGGAAGAATGATTATGTCATGAGATTCTGCTGGCTAACTCGACTTGTTCTCCAGTCAATTATATTTAAATGAAAAAAAGTAAGAAATAAAGGAAAATACAATTGATGACAGGACATGAACTCGTGAAAATTACCATCACCCTACAGTAGTCAAGGGTGGAACATTAACTTATGAACACTGAAGAACCAGCCCATATTGTTCATGTTTTAAGCTAGTAGACGAATAAGCAGTGTAGAGAATAAAGACCTCTGCTATGTTCATTAACAGAAACAAAAGTTTCTCCTTTATGGTTTCAGTGCTCTAGTTGCTTGTGCACCCTCTCCTTTAAATCAAGAGAAACTCAATTGGAGGAAAAAGAAGTTTTACCAGTGCAAATGTAGTGTAACACAGAGAACCATAAAATCCCATTAGTTTGACCCTACTCAAATTGAAATCAGTTAAAAATAGTCTCAGTGACTTCATTGCTGCAGAATCAGTCCCTAACCACTCAGAAGGCGACAGATTTTACTATCTCTGAATGCTGAATGCCTCGTTTGGGATTTAAAGAAATATGTGATTAAAATCTAATTTTGTCACAAGATGAACTCAGACTGAAGCTCAGCAAATAATTGATCATGAATAATTTATCTGAGGAAGTTTATCTCTTTTCTTTGTCCCTGAACATCAATGAATAGATCATAATTTCTTCAAATTCACTTTTGCAGACTTTCTTGATTCTGAATCAACTGGGTGCAGTGTTCTTCACACATGGGTTAATTGATCTTCACTCTTTCAAATGTGTTAATTATTTATGATTAGTCAAAAATCTCATGAAGTGTCCCTCTAATAGCATTTTTGGCACAGATACTCCTTTAAAAATAAATTTCATTTAATAGAGAAAATACTTGCATAAGAGCTTAACAAAATCTCTACATTTCTTACTTCAAAATGCAAATATAAAGGGGTGTAAACATAAGCAAAGTAGTTTTCTTTTAGTTAACTGAGTTAACTAAAGTCACAGACTTTCCCTGCCTGACTTTCAAACAGATCTCTATTTTAGAGATTGTATCGCAGTAGAGGATTATATAGAAGTGAGTTGCCTGTCCCTGTGTGTGTGATACACCTGTAGACTTGCAAGAATGCTTTTCTCTCTTTTCTCTCTAAAACTTCGTAAGATGTTACCACCACTTCAATTTACATAGATATGTTGGTGTTCACTTTTTAAATTGCATAGATCAGCTATTACCTATTTCTAGCTGAATTCATGTTTGAGCCATATTTATTAATTTCCTATCCTCTTTCAAATTTTCCTGTACGTTTCATCTTTTTATGCTATGTAAAAGTAAAGTATTATACATTGGAAAGAAAAATCATACATACAGGGAAAATCTGTGTAGTGTGTGTGAAGTTCCTGATGAATATTTAGTTGACAAAAAAGTAATCTGTCAGCATTAAAGCACAAAACTCGTACATAAGAAAATGTTTCTACAACATTATAATTTGTATTGTCAAGAAGTAGAGAAAATTAATCCAAAGAAAAGAATGACTATTTACAAACTGTACCCCTAAAGCATCCAGAATTGATCAATTAAAATCCAACACAGTAAATTACTCTTCAGAAACTATGAATCTGACAAAAATTTGATCCCTTACATGTACTCATTAAATTAAAAACAATAGAGATAGTGTGGAAAAAGTGTCATATTAGGTATTGTATTTTTAAGAATTTTTTTCCTCCTGAAAATCAGAGTGAAAATGTGGAAATGTAGCTAAGAATACGTTCTCACATGAAATTAGTTCACATGAATTAGTTCACGTGAATCCAAAGTACTGTGGTTATCATTCTTAGAACTCTATTTGAAAACTGCATTTTGTTTTATTAAGAACAAATTGATTGTTAAATCAAACACAAACTGTAAGGAAGTTGCTAAAAGGTCTAAAATGTTTTTACAAAACAAATAAAATTTTAGTTTTAAAATTACTCTTCAATAAAATTTCAAAGAAAGAGAATTCCTGGATCAAAAGATTAGGAAAAGTCTTGGAAAATGATCAAAGCAACTAATTAATTAAAGCAGCAGAGAATTAAGAGCAATTTTGCTGGCTTTTTCAAGTGAGGTATTGAAAGAAACACAAAGACAGCCTCAGTGTAGCTGCAAATACCAGCCTAACTATAATCAGAAGGATAAGCTGAACGCTTATATTACCACTTTTAGAAGAACGAATGGAGCATCAAAAGTTCAACAGAGGCTGTGGAAATAGGTCTGTAAACAATATTACTTCTGTTGTTCTGCTATGATCATGCTGTTGCATTAAGAAATGAGCCTCCATGAGCAAAAGAAGAGTTAAAGACATTATAAATTGAAAAGGCATGCATTTGTACAATTGAAAAAGATACTAAAAGTAGAGATAAAACAGTGGAATTCAAAAATCTTTCAGTTGAGACAGAAGAAATTTATCATAAAAATTTCTCATTTAAGTGGTTAAGAAACACTAATATGTAAACATGGAAACCTTATTTTGTCCTGATTCATAACTGAATTAATTAGGGACATATTTTGTTGGGATTTTTTGAGGGCTGTTTTTTTTGAATAAAATTGCTAATTTATTCAATTTTACTCTTTCTGGAGAAAAGTATAAATAAATATTTACATCTCAAAAGGTAACTACGTTAAAAATTGCTATAAAGACATAGATACCCTCCAAACCAGCAGCTGACTCGTAATATCACTTAGGTATTAGAGATGTGCCCTTATTGCTTTGCTTTCTCTGATTTGAACCTGTAGTCCAGCATCCTATGGGAATGTCCAGCGACCATGCTAAGAATCAGCTTTCTCTAAGCCAGAAAACATGCATTCATTTACCTTTAGTTTAAGTATCCAGAGGAAAAAAACAACATGAGTTGCTGAACTAGTCATGCAGGCAACATAAGTTCTGAGATTCTGCTGATCTAAATACAGAGTGATTAATAAGAAAAATCTTTGATTCTGGTCAGAGAAGAGACCTGGATTCAGATCTTTATCGTACTAACCTTCACACACATCTTTAGAAATGTCAGTGCTGAGGACATAAAGTTTTTATTTTTGCCTCAGTCTGTTATCAAAATAACCTTCAAAAGTTACTGAAAACATTAATGTTTTGCTTTAAACACACGCTAGGGTATCCCCAGACATACACGTGCCACGTACAGTGCTATAACTCATTTGATGGCCTAGGGGATGGTTTCTAACGCACACCCATTAAATGCAAATTTATTGTCTAAAGATTCCTTGGTGCTTCATCTTTTTCAGTGCTTGAAACAAAGTGTAATCGATAACCAGACATTTTCCATTTTAGATGTCTATTAAGGAATCACACATCTCTGGTATAATTTAAAAGAAAACCAACAACAACAACAACAACAAGAAAAAACCAAAACAAACCCAGAACAAGCTGTTTAGCTAACCCAGCTGGTTTTGCCAGAACCATAATTAGGGAGCCTTCATGTTGCTGCAAAATTGTGGGGGTAGCAACGTCCAGGAAAACAGCTGTAGAAAATAGCGTGGGGAGCAGCAATTTCTTCATCCAGTGCCAACATCTGAGGAGCAAGCAGCTGCCTGGAATGTTGGACGTTATGCCCTCCTGAGTTCTGAGAAGTCTCAGAAGGTATGCTAGGCTAAAAGAGATTACAACAGAATGAAGTCCAGTATGAGAAAGGAAAACCATCTTCACTTTGCTATTGCCCTCCACTGGTCTGGAAGCAATTTTTAACCATTTCAGTCTGAGCAGTTTCACTGAATAAAGTAATTCAAACGGCTGTTGGCATTTTCCAATCTCTAAAGCTTTCAGACATCCTGGAGATGAATGTACTTTTAGAAGGCATTAAGGAAATACAAAACCTGAGATATGTTGAATGGTTAAAGTAAATCCATAAGTATCATTTTCCAGAATTCATCCATTGTGGTCTAGTGGTATTAATGGGAATGTAAACATGGAATAGCATTTTAAAAAATATTTTTAAAACATAATATAATGTTGCAGAAATCATCTTCATACATGTCCTAATGTCTACCATAAGTTCAGGTAATAAAATCTAGGAGGAATAAATGCAATTCAAGTATTTCTGTAGGTCAGTGAGCAGTTAGCATTGGTACCCTGATGTTAAACTAGATTTAACACAGATGGGATAGGTTAAACGTTTGAGTATATGTATGCTCATGATCGTAAATAACTGTCAGAGGCTTACAATAGATATAACTCTCAAAAAGACTTTTGTAAAACAGGAATGTGAGTCCCATTGAAAATCTCATTTAATTTCAAGGTATGCTCTCAAGATTTATATTCCATTAAGTATTTACCATATGTGCTTCTCTGAATCGGATGGCTAGAATCCCTGTTGAATTGCCAAAGAGGGAAATGAACACATTTGCTAACCTGTAAATGTCTCTTGTTGACTTAGAAGTCACGCACTATGTGATCTATGGTTTGGAGGCTGCTAGTGGAATGGACATCGATCCATAACATCAAAATAAAGAGGGGAAAAAAACCTTTTCTGTCAGTACCTTTGTCATTTCTGCTGTCAGGTGTTTCAGGACTGTCAAGACAAAAAGAAAAATAAAGTCATTATCCTAAATTGTAATGTAGAAAGAGAGGCAAGTTTCAGTGATTAGAGCTAGTTCAAAACTTTAAACCAAACCATTTCCACAGGAGAGTACCATGTAAGTCACCAGAAAGCTCATGAGATTAAACCAGCTTCTCTCAAATTTTATAGAAATAATTAAATCAAAGCAAAGTTTCATGTTTTGTCTTTTTTATGATAATATTCATCCTGGATAGTATTATATTTAATAATATTCTTTTTTTAAAAATACCATGGAATAGATTTTCAACATTGAAGGAAAATGTTTCAACAATATCAGATCTAATTCCAAAACCAAAGCGGTTAAATTTTTCATTCCCTAATCCTGAAATGCCAGAGTATCCCAACAAATTGAAAATTCTTCTTTCTGAACACCTCCAAATTTTAATTTTTCTATACAATTATTAAGGTCTTAATTATTTTCATTATTCTTTTCCAAATAAGCAATCATGAAACTTGAATGATCGATAGAGACAGCATATTCAAGAGCATACAGAAACAGCAAAGTATGATGGCCACGTCATGGAAGAGCGTCAGGATGGTCTATAGTAAAGGCTAAAGAAAGTAATTTCAGAGTTGTAGCATTTTCCTTTTGTATTTTTACCACAATACCTGTCACATGAAATGCTTTTTTTACCAAGTTTTCTGGATCTTGCCTAATACAAAACCTATGAAAAGGAAAGAGAAGTTAAGAGAAGATTTCATGATACTACGGAATTTCATATTTGTTCTGCATCTAAGGGAAATGCCCTAGAAATTACAAACAAAAGCATTTTCTTGGTCCAAGACTAAATTTGCATATCTGTCTAGGCTAATTTATTAAACAAAACAATATCATAAATCCTCACCTAGATTCAGTGAGCTTTGATTCTGCAATTTATTTCCCTCCAACTTGCTTTCTACACTTCCAAAACTCTTAGTCTGACAATTTTCTTTCAATTTAAAAAGATCCCTTCCGTTTTGTTACTCCCATATTAGCAAAGGGAAGTCTTGGGAGCTACCTAGGATATGTTTTTCCCACTGGTCAAGCATACATCCACATCTTTTTGAGGAAGACTTGTGATTATGACAGTCCTAAGGAGGCTCAGCCAGAGCTCCAGCACCTGATGTTGCCCACACACAGGGCCAAGTTCTCCTCACAGTATCCTGAATATGTTGGGCACAAAAGGAATAGAACTCATTATAATTCAGTAGCAGATGACCAAAGACTGGCAGTTCACTAAGAGCAATAGGGCAACCTGTAGTTTGACAGGAGGTCCAACAGTGTCAGCTGGCTCAGCAAGCTTCAGCTTGCATTGGTGTTCAAGCTCAACATAGGTGCATCCCTGGAGTCCAATTGTCCATCCTGGTTCAATTACAGTAAAGTTCTTCAAGTCACCATCACCTCTACCCTAAGCAAGAGATGAGGAAGCAAAGCAAATGTGGGAAAAACAAGGTGAAAATTCAACCCATGCTGCTTCCTTCCCATATCCAGCGGAAGTGCAGATATGGAGGGTTGACCCTGGCTGGCCATCGGGTGCCCATCAAGAATTTCTATCACTCCTCTTCAGCAGGATGAATAAGGAGAAAATAAGAGCATGTGGGTCAAGATGAAGGCAGTTCAATAAAGAAAAACAAAGGTCACACATAGAAACAAAAAAATTATTCTCTTCTTCTCATCACCAGTCAATGTCCAGCCGCTTCCTGGGAAGTAGGGCCTCACTACATGTAATCTTAATCTGTTTTATAAGTAACCAAGAATTGCAACACAGAGTTGTGTTCCCAGCCAAGAGCCACCTTTATTGTCAATAAAAAAAAAAGAGGCTTAGCTACTGTGTACTTCTGCCTTCTTTCTGATACACAAACACAAAACAGGAGACAAGAAAAATGCAAGCAAATCCATTTCAGTAACTATTTGGTGAGCTAGGTGAGACTCTGCAGGCTCCCAATCTGGTGAGTGTGGCTACCACGTACAGCAAAGCTGGTACTGTGTGAGTTCACCTTATCGTCCTTACGGGATCTGCATTCCCTCGGAAGGTATTAAAACCGAGGGCAGGAGAAGTCATGGGAGGTTCAGTAGGTATGGTAAGATGGAGTTTGTTGCCGGTGGAAATTCTGGAAAACTGGATGGAGGTGAAACTGATAGGCCTGGTGAGGGTCACGGAAGGAGACCACAAAGGAGTATGACGTGCAATAGTCCAGGAAGGAGGAAAGCCTAGGTGGTCTCTCTTTTCTAGCATGAGCCAGGGCATGCTATTTTTTCAGAGAAAATAAGCCTATGGAAGAAGCAGTCATTAAAAAGCTCCCAAGGAGTACAAGCAACAAACACGGTGTATGTTCTCCAACACTTGCTTCTCTGGGTGCTGCGTGTGTGATCAGCAACTGTACATGCACACATGTGCACAGGAGGCATGCTCCACCCACAGTCATCCAGCCAGGTGCTAGGCTTCACACTTAGAAGTGCTTTAATGGGCAACATTGGCAGGAAACGAGCAGAACCATGGTGCGACCAAAAGACCTGTGGGGATAGTTTGGTCAGGGAAAGGGATATGGGGACACTCTGGAAAGCCCTGGCCAAGTCCAATCCCCATTCAACTTATTTCCAAGGTGCAAACGCAGGGGCAGCAGTGGGTTCAAGGTGTCCCACAAACACCCTTTGCTTCCATGTAACCATTGTGTGTGTGGATGGTCCCTTGGACAATTCCAATGATTGTTTTGCTTCCTTCTGTTCTCTGCTCCTCACAGTGAGGACATACACTGCAACCAGCCCTGACAGGAGGGTCCTCACTGCTGTCAACAGCAGTGGTGCTCTGACAAGACAAAATTACCCTCTGGAGAGGCCCAGAAGCCTTTGCTGTGCTCTGCAGGGGCTCACGTGGGGCCCTAATTACCTTCTGGAGTGTCCCAGGGCCTTATCTGGGCTTTGCTGCCCTCCAGAGGTCCTCCCATTGTAAAAAAATCTAGAAGTCTGAAAAAAAAAATATTACGTATAAATTCACTTCTGTAGATATTCTGGAGGGTTGCATAGGCTACATTTATTTTAATCCATTGTTTCTCTACTTTTTAGCACTGAATACAAACATCTGGATCCCCTTCATCTTCCTCGAAAGTATGTGAGAAATCCAAAATAAAATCAGGAGGATCATACCACTATTTGTTATCCAGGTCAACTTCTGAAACTTCTGCAAAATTAGAGGATGAATCCCCTTGTGTGTCTGCCAGCTCTCCCACGTACCAACTGCCTTCATCCACCTCTCCGAAGATATAAATCTATTGTTGTTGTCCAACATTAAAGGAAGCTCTTATTTAGGTTGCTCACCAGGACGACCAAAAGGAACATAGCTGTATCAATCTATGAATGTTCAAGGCTTTTCCAGTTTTGCCCCAGAGCCTGCAGGATGACAAACTCTTTGCTATGAATTCCTCTGTCTCACTTGCGAGGTCGTCCTCTGAAAAAAGAAAGGAGTCAGGACCATCCTCTGCCCAAGCTGACTCTAAGGGGCACTGAAACTGATTTTCCAGTTCACTCACTTGAGCTTGAAGCAATTTGATGACTTCTTTGTGTTCTGTTTTTACTTCTGTTTGAGCACTCTGCAGAAACTTGTCTTCCTCATAGAACTAATTTTGTCTCCTCTTTCTGCCATTTCTCTCTTAGCTTTCAGTTTGCACTCTGCATCTTCCAGTTGGACTTGAAGACAGATGATGGTAGAATTTTGCTCCTTTGCTCCTGTGCCACTCAAAGTAGTTGCCCCTTCAGGTCAGCATTTTCAGCTTGAACCTTTTCTGTCCAATACATCTGCTCCTAGAGTATTTTCTCCAGCTACTAGTGTTTTTGTTTTTCATCTCTGTAAGCTGAACACATAACTCCTCAAACACTTGGCTGAGAATGTTCAGATAATATGACCCCTTTTCTTCTGAAGCCAGTTAGGCATGGAACTCCTCAGCCACCTGCTGTGAAACTTCATTCTGCTTGTCCTGTGCGAGCAAAGCTCCAGCAGGCTCTCTCACTTCTGCTGTCTGCTGAGGAAAGAATTTCATGCACAGTTTCTCAGTGGAGATTTGGACAGGCAGTGGCACTGCAGTATTAATCAGGTGCTCAATGGTCCCTTGCAGATGCCCGTATCTCTCTTTCAGCTGCTCAGTGAGGGCAGCTGGTTTAGGATTTTTCTAATGGAGCCTCTCTGTCTCCTTGCATGCTTCTGGAGAGCTTCCCTTTCTCAGCAGGTGGCTGGTTGTCTCAAGGGCATCACATTGTCTCTTCAGGTCTTCCAGGACAAGCTGCAGGCAGGTGTTCTGCTCCAGCAGCTGGCTGCTTGCACTACCAGGAAGCACCAAGTCTTTCCCTGCAGACTCTGGCACCTGGAGCTGAGCATCTGCTACAGCCTTGCATGTTGTCTGGTGCCCAGTGCTGTGGCTTTTGGGGTGTGTCTCTCCTGTAGTGTCAACTGGAAAGATTGAGGCTCAGTCTGGGTGGTGGCCACTGCCAGGGCCCAGGGCCTATTTCCAGCAGGGGAGCAGGAGCTCTGCATCTGACTGAGTCCTCCCATCTGGAGACAGTGGATGCAGGCAAGCGGGTAGCCAATCATCTCCCAGTAGAACTTGTTGAAGACATCATGGAGCTTGCTGCAGGCTGCTTTGCAGCTCCTACTGGTCCTCAGCATCTCCTCAGCCAGCTGCCACTGCAGCAGCTCCTGCACCTCACGGAGCTCAGTGCAGCAGCTGGCAGGTCTCTGCTGCTTGCTGCCATTGGTTCAACTCCTGCAAGTGCTTCAAGCACCACTGGTTCCCAGCCTGCACCACCCCACATCATGGCTAAAGAGATGGGGAGCAGGCCTTCGGCCCATGAACATTGCTTCCAACAGTCACTGGTATGTTCCTGTGTCTGCAAGGGGCAGCAGTCCCCTGACTCCGTTGCAGCAGCTGCCTCCCTTCACTGTGCAGGAAGGAGCTAAGATAGCATCTGCCAGCAGCCAAGGGTGGATGAGTGCAGACTTAAATGTGTGTCCTGGCCCCCAGCACTCAATGGAGGAGTGAGGCACTATGGCCTTATTTGGTAAGTCCTGGTCCCTCCTGCACTATGGCCTTTGTGGTAGACAGACTAGATGCCCACCAAGATGCTCTATCACTCCCTTTCTCAACAGGATGGGGGGAAAGAAAATCAAGTTAGAAAGAACGTGTGGGTTGAGATATAGGCAGTTTAATAAAATAGAAGCAAATGTTGTCCACAGAACCAAAGGAAAACAAAAATATTTATGTCCCATCAGCAGGTGATGTGCAGCCACTTCCTGGTAAGTAGGGCCTCAATACATGGTCGTGGTTGCTCAGGAAGACAAATGCCCTAATAACAAATGTCCTCTCCCCCTCTCCTTTCTCTTAGTGTTTGCTGCTGAGCAGATGTCACATGATATGGAATAACCCTTTGGTCCGTTTGAGACATAACCATCCCAGCAATGTCTCCTCCTAGCCTGTTTCCCACCCCTAGCATACTGACCTTGGAGAGGGGGTATAGATCTGGAGAGACAGACTTGATGTCGTATAAGCACTGCTCTGCAAAAGCATAAACAGTGGCCTGTTACCAATACCTTTTTAACTACCAATACACAGCACGGCAGTATGAGGGCTGCTATGCAGAAAGTTAACTCAGCCAGACCCAATGGAGCAGCGAATAAATACCTGCATGGTTTTAGAACTTTGCCTATTCAAATCTCACCTAGCTGCTCTTTTTAAAGATGGTGCATCGTGTATATGTACTAGCAGAAACAATTGCAGGCAAAAACTTTAAGACTTAATGGAGATTTGCAAGAGAGTCTTTGTTTTCCTATGGGGCATAATTACTCCCTTTTGTCCCCACAGCTAATGTTAACCTTATTGGGTCTATTAGCAGCATCTCTTGGGTTTTTCTGCTTTAATTCATGATAAGTAGGGTAGCAGGAGATGAGTTCAGAACATCCTGAGTAGTCTGAAGAAAACTTATTCCAGGATGTAAGATCCTACAGGGTGAAACAGCACCTGACTAAAGCATTGTCCCTCAGCCTTTGCCCAGCTCCCTGTTCTTCAAACAACTCATGAAGGTTGAGAAGATCCAGGTCACCTTACTGTCACATGAGGAGACAGGACTTTGCACTGCATAAAGGTATCAAGTTACCAGTGCATTACATCAGACAAAAAAACCCTTTGCCCAGTGGAAAACAAAGATTGAGTGAGTACATGACTAACTCACCTGCTCACTAATGCAGTTGTCATCCCTGGATACAACTAAAGTGATGACATAGACCCAGCAGTTGGCCATGAAACACCTGTGCTCCATTCCTTTTCTAAGACAGCAACTTTCACCACCATTAAGCTTACTTTAAAATATCATATAAAATGAGCTCTCTCAGCAGCAGAGTAGAACCTTATGCACCAATACTGAGTTTCTTTCATTAGTCACCACAGTCTAATTTCTTCTTGTGAGAAGTCAGACTGTCATATATTATTTGAACCAACAGACCTACCATGAGACAGTGGGGTAGTTTTCACAGAAGAGGAAAATAGAGATAAAATATACTTTACTGAGACTTCTCCTTTGCAAGACATTTTAAACATAGTGCCTTTGTTGTGCAGTAAGGGAAAAGAAGCATATTTTCAGTAATTATCTGTGAATACCATAATAGATCATATGTTTCTACTTCCCTTCACTAGAACTTAGCGCAGCTTTTCTGTACAACTACTGTACAAAGTAGTTGTAATTCTATCTGCCCACTAATCTATGCTTGAGTGTATTATAGACAACCCAACCTCCTCCCAAACCTCATCCAGAGACAGATTATTATTTCAGGGGAATTGCTGCTTTATTTAATACAGTAATTATATATTTAATCTGGTTTGTAATACTGTCTGTACAATTCTGTAGATAGATGTTTTGTTCACTGTGGCCTTAAAATGTGATGATTAAATATTAACCATTTATATAATGATTGTTGTGGTTTAACCTGACAGGCAGCTGGACACCACACATCTGCTCACTCAGTACTTGCCTGATGAGATGGGAGAGAGAATCAGAAGAGTAAAAGTGAGTAGATTTGTGGCTTGACATAAATACAGTTTAATAGTTAAAGCAAAATCTATGCACATAAGTAAAACAAGCAAGGAAATCCTTCACTTCTTTCCATCAACCCACAGATGTTCAGCCATCTCCAGAAAAGCTGGACTCTATCACATGTAACAGTTGTTTGGGAAGATAAACATCATAACTCAAAACATCCCTTCTTCCTTCTTCTCCCTGAAGCTTTATGTACTGAACAAACATCATATGAGATATCTCTTTGGTGAGTTAAAAGTCAGCTGTGCCAGCTGTGTTCCTTCTCAACTTCTTGAGCATCCCCAGTCTACTCGCTGGTGGGGTGAGGTGAGAAGCAGAAAAGGCTGTTGCTCTGTGTAAGCACTGCTCACCAATAACTAAATCATTCTTGTATTATCAACACTGTTTCCAGCAGAAATTCAAAATTCATACCCCCATGCTAGCTCCTATGAAGAAAATTGACTCTACTCCAGCCAAAACCAGCACAGTACCATATGTCCTTTATGGAGTAAAAGAAGGATTAGACTGCATTTGGCCCATATTTGAATTTATCAAATGCATAAAGACCATTTTAACCCTTCGTATACATTCTGATGTGAGCATGTGTCTAAGGCCAACAATCAGGGATAAAGGACCTGGAGCTGGAAATACGATCTCATAGAGAGTAAAGAAAGTAGTACTTAGTCGTGGTGAATAATGTAAGAATTAGGAACTGACTTCCTGGAACATTTGAAAGATCCCTCTGGCCCTTCTTTGAACCCTTACTTAGCTTTACTATGTCTTTTTTGAAAAGGTGGTGGTGAGGATAATCAGATCTGCATGCAACATTCATGATTTGGATGCACTGTAAATGTACACAGCAATATAATGAAGTTTCATGATTTGTTCTCTATCCTTTAATAATAATTTCTAGCTTGCTTTTTGTCTGGTACAGAATACTATGTTGTTGTGAGATGTTTTCATAGAATTACCCATAACAATGATTTCTCCTCTGAGTAGTAATAGCTAATTTAGAAGCTATCACTGTGTATACATACTTAGGCTTGTTTTTCTCCAGGTGTATTACTTTGCATTTATCAACACTGCATTTCATCCACCACTTTATCACCCAGCCACTCAGTATCATGAGACTCTTCCCTAACTCTCTTCAGCTGGCTTTGAATTTTAACATCCAAAAAAATGTGAAAGTAACAGGAAACCTGACACCTCATTATGTATCTTCTTTTCCAAACAAATGAGTACACTGAACAGCACAGGTCTCTGCATAGCGTACCATTGAATTTCACTGATAATCCTCTACCCTAGCTTCTCCCTTAATTTCTTTTTAACAGCGTCCCTCATAATTATAATTCCTCTTTGTGGAGCTTGAATTCTTACAGAAGTTGTGGGAGGATTTTTGTTTCTAGAAAAAAGTTACATTTGAGATCATAGTTGTCACCATCACATTGGCTCTTAGAGAGGATCCTACAAAGCCAGTTTGGTTAACAGCATTTGTTTAACACAATTTACTTTCATGCTTGCATCAGTCTTTCCTCTTCTGCCACTTGTAAATCAATTTTGTCTTTGCTATTAGGATGCTCTCTTGGGTATATTTCTACCAAATTTCTGATTCTCTTTATGCCTATATTGTGATTTGTTGGTATTATTATTCTGATTCTCTTTATGCTGATATTATTTTGTCTCCACCTTATTTTTAGACTTCTGGCATTTATCTAGGTATCATGTCTTATTCTGGTTCCCTATCTTTATGTGCCATGTTTACAAAGGCCTTTATTTGTTNTGTTGCTCTGTGTAAGCACTGCTCACCAATAACTAAATCATTCTTGTATTATCAACACTGTTTCCAGCAGAAATTCAAAATTCATACCCCCATGCTAGCTCCTATGAAGAAAATTGACTCTACTCCAGCCAAAACCAGCACAGTACCATATGTCCTTTATGGAGTAAAAGAAGGATTAGACTGCATTTGGCCCATATTTGAATTTATCAAATGCATAAAGACCATTTTAACCCTTCGTATACATTCTGATGTGAGCATGTGTCTAAGGCCAACAATCAGGGATAAAGGACCTGGAGCTGGAAATACGATCTCATAGAGAGTAAAGAAAGTAGTACTTAGTCGTGGTGAATAATGTAAGAATTAGGAACTGACTTCCTGGAACATTTGAAAGATCCCTCTGGCCGTGTTTACAAAGGCCTTTATTTGTTGAGACTGTATTTTGACTATATTTTACCTGGATTTTATTCACACCTGCCACATCTGTGGCATCTGTGTGATGCACAGAGTCATCACAAACCATAGGATACCATGACTATGCTTCCATGTGCAGCTGGGGGTATTGTACTTCTTGAAGCAACTGCCAAACCTGCCAACTCTCCTTTCCCTGCCCCCTGATGTCTCTGCATTGCTAATTCATTGGAGTTGTCTTGCAGGTTTAACAGACTTCATAACGCACAAAGTAAAATATAACACAAATGCATAGGAAGATTGATCAAAGAGATTTTAAATTCTAGTACTAAGGGAAATCTGTAGGCAATGAAGCATCCTGGGAATTTTAGACAATCTCCAAGAACTGACTGGAGCTGCACAAGCTGGAGATTGCATCATCTGTTAAAAGACAGCATTATACTGCAGTATGCCTCATTTTCTTTCTCAGGATCTCACCTAAATTTTTCTATATACAAAATCACTTTATGTTGTCATTCTTATACTCAGTGTAGAGCCAAACATTGCAAGGACATAAGGATGTTTCTGGTTTGCTCTGGGGAAAAAGAGGTATAAAAGGGAAAGTGACCCTTAGAGCATGACAGGAACTATCTTTATCTTCACCAATCGGGGATCTTATCAACCTTTAGGAAGAGCAAAATTAGATTATTTTCTACTAAAAGAAAAGATATTCATTCCATTGTGATACAAACACCCAGTTTTCATTTGCAGTAGATTTAGAATTTTTGTCCCAATGTGGAATTAAACTGAATTAGTAAAACAAACGTTTAGAGTGGAAACCATCATTTGGTAATCGTATTTGGGAATACTCAATGCATTCAAGCCCAGTCCCTTGGGAACAAAAATTACAATGAATCAGGCAGCTCAGTGCCTAATATATCTTTTCCCCAAACTGATACTTCCTTCACCTGCTATTCAAGACAAAGTATCTAAGAGATGTTGTCTCGTAGACCAAAATATCTCACATATTGTGAAACAGTGAAGCACCATAAGCATTGCTATACTATGAGAAAGTCTCATGTAATTGAATGAAACAGGGAAAATAATCTCCCTAGAATCTTGTTATATTTGATTTCCTGGAAGCTCAAGATTTTCCATGAAAATGCATTAAAAATTTCAGGAAAATTAAAGCAGACAATCTACAATTTATATTTTTTTATAAAGAACAATGTTTGTTCACATGTCTTTACCTGATTTCCCTTTTGAATAGTCTGTAAAAGGTACCTGAAGATAAGTTAGAAGCCCAATTCTGGAGACAATGGATTGTTTTATTTTTTTGTGGAGAGGAATACTCCTTGTTATTATGACAGTGTAATATCTTGAACTAGATTTACTGTACTAGTATTTCCAATTTTGATCAGCAATTGTTCCTTTTAACAGTACAAATAAGAGAAAGAATAGTATAAACAGCATTTTACAGAATATTTATGCTTGATGTGAGGATTTAAAATGTACTTGAGAGCAGATAATATCTATTAAGTAATTAACATTTTAAGAGTCTCCAGTTGCTTTTTCAAATATCACCCATGGAGAAGAAGAAAACTTTTATGCAAGAACTGATTACAAAAATATTGCCTGATGTGACCTCTAAAGCCAGTGTGGAAAGAATGAGTTTCCTGGTATTCAGATATACAGGGCGTGAGTCGCTTCTGTGTCATATGATTGGCAGAAAATGCTCACAATTTTAGAAAGGAGTCCAGAGACAAATTCTCTGTAAGAAGTCTTAGCATCAGTTTAGACAGTCAAAAATAGTTATATCAGTCTTATTATATACTGTATATTGTGCCTATAATTTGTAATACAATCTGTAGAATTTTTTTCCCATCAAGAGCTTCGTATTGGATGTTCTTATGATTATGTTTGCATGTGGATAAAGAAATTGCATACAGGAATTATTAACACTAGTGATAACAACAACTATATATTCTATTTTAACAATAAAGAATGATTTGGAATAATGAGTTTCTGTACAGACAGATTTTATGGCTGCCTATTTTTCATAGGGAAGGCAAGGCAAGGCAAGGCAAGGCAAGGCAGGAGGGCTATTTCTATTAAAGTGACCTATAACAATCATCTAATCCCACTGCCTGAGCCCTTCAGGGATGACCAAAAGTTAAAGCATGGTATTAAGGCCATTGTTCAAATGCCTCTGAAACACCAACAGGTTTGGGGTATTGGCCACTTCTCTAGGAAGCCTGTTCCAGTGTTTGAGCACCCTTTTGGTAAACAAATGCTTCCCGATATCTAGTCTAAATCTTCCCTGGCGTAGCTTTGAACCATTCCCACACATCCTGTCACTGGATACCAGGGAGAAGGGATCAGCACTCCATCTCCATTGCCCCTCCTCAGGAAGCTGTTGAGAGCAATGAGGTCACTACTCGGCGTCCTTTACTTCATACTAGATAAGCTCAAAGTCCTCAGCTTCTCCTCATAGGGCAGGCCTTCCAGTTCTTTCATCAGCTTTGTTGCCCTCCTCTTCAAGCATCCAGATACCTTCACCTCCTTCTCAAAACTGTGGGACCCAGAACTGCACACAGTATTCAAGGTGAGGTCACACCAACACTGAATATAACAGGTTAATCACTCTTTGACTGCTGGTTAAGCTGTGTTTGATGGATCCTGGGATGCAGCTTGCCCTCTTGGCTGCTGGGGCACACTACTCAGACTAGCTTTTCAGACTTCCACTGAAAAATGTTTTGTCCCTCCCATAGTCCTTTCAACACTTGCATGTTTCTTTACAGCTGGCTGCAGTATAGCACTCCTAGTAAAGGCTGACTCCTTACCACTGGTAACACCATATACAGTGCTTTGTACATTTATAGCAATACAACAGTAGAAATGATAGCATTTGCACTGTTAGCAGAAACCAATTAATTCAGAGATGATGTTGCTCACAGGCAGTATCTGTTTAAGATGTTTCTTAAATGTAGAACCTTTGGTATCACCCCTGCACTTCTGCTGTGCTAAAAGTCTGCCTGATAACATTAAATTAGGCAAGATGATAGAAATGGTCTCTTAATTTCACTGTAAGTAAAACAGAGGCATAACTTAGCCATCTCTTTTTGCCAGCATAAGGGGTTTTTGAATGTCTTGCTTGAAGTAAAGTGCCATCAATTAGCAAGGAGCTAAGATATTTTTAAGTCTGTATTGTGATCCAACCAAAATACCTCTGGGCTGTTTTCCCTGATATTTTGAAACTTCTAGCAAATGATCAAAGAAACAGCCTATTGGCATAAGAGGGAGTGCTGTGACTGATAAACACCTAAAACTGTGGACTCTGCCAATCTTATGAATGAGGAAATGGCTTGCTTCAAAGAATCAGTAAGCAAAATAAACATTTCTGAATGTGCTTAGTAAGGACAATAATGTTGCTGTTTGTCTTCTCATATTTAGTCCTATTAGGCATATTGAATGATACATTAAAAACAAAATTGCATTAGACAGGAGAAAATAAGAATGTGAAAACTAATGTAAAATAGCATTTTTTAAAAATCAAGATTTAAAATTATCTTGAGGAAACAACAACAGTCTGACCTGGTTAAAAAGGAAACAAAAATCAACTTTTATCCCATGACTGTCACAAAATATTTATTTAATTTTATTTCCCAAAGAAACAACCTCTTAAAACAAACTATGAAAGAAAAAACTACAAGATATTCCTGTAATCTAAAGACAGCCTCCAAGCCATTAACACATATGACAATAACCTCTTGTACGATAACACGTTGCTGTAATGACTTCTCTGAGTTCTTCTAACCTATGCTGTTATTCTGTGCGGCAATCCACAGTAAGCAATAACTAGCCTGAAGTTGCTACTTTTTTTTCTTCTTATGTCTTCTAATGTCTTCTTATGTCTTCATGACAAAAGCAATCTAGAACGTTCAGAGCAGACAACTCATCTGCTGTGTAGTAATCCCTAAGAGTCAGGAGTCAGAGATCTGCTTCATTTGATGCCTCTGCTGAAGTGACCAGCACTGCACTGATATACACTTCTGCACAACTATCCAAACCATCTCACTTCACTTCTTCCAGTCTGTTTAAGATTCAAGATTTTCCTCTACATACCCTTTACAGACAATAAAAAAACAAAAATGTACTACCCAAAAATAGTATTTAACAATTGCAAGTCATTTAAATGCAGATTCCCTTTTGGAATCTTTGGTTGTTTACCAACATGAGCATTTTGTGGATGTCTTTCAACATCAGTACAATAAAACTGATGGACTGGGTAAGCAGTAAGCCACAAATTTCTTGACATGGTTCACTATTACAAAATATTTCTGTACTCTTTTTCTGTCTGTCAAAGTATGCATTTGGGTGGTGAACACATCTTTGCTATGACAAACTCTCTCATTCATGTGAAGTTTCCTTTTATAGAATTTTCATTTGTACTTATTTACCTTAATTTTGGATTTTTTTTTCCCTTCCCTAGGCTGCTCAAAACCTTTGGTTTAGCTTATTCCCTGCCACACCCCACTCTCAGGTCAAAACATCTTCTCCCTAAATTGTAAATCAAATTATACTTCATCAGAATAGCTTCAATTTTATGCATGACTTCAGATGGTAAAATCAACTCAAACAGGTTAAAGCCATTGTTCAAAAAGCAGTACTCTAGCCAGATGGCATGGAGAACACCTCTTCTAGGATGAGTTCATTATGTTTCAGGACTTTAAGAGACAACAGGGCCTTAAGCTCATTCCTTGTCATTTGTATATAGAGTAGTCAGTCTGTAAAAGGGAAGTACAGGCCATAGAAATGAAGATAAAGGAGAGGATAAGGACTTCGCCTCCTGTGCCAAGGACATTTTGTAATGGCACTTGCTTTGTCTTTGCAGTATGTTCTTTTGTAGCAAGTGAAATAAGGTCTACTCTGTGCTTTGGGTGTCTGTCAAAAGCGACTTTTGCCTTTAAGATCGAAACTGGAGTGCAATTCCCACTTGTTCAGAATCTTCTCATTTTTCCATTTCCAAATTGTACACTGAGCTACAAGCAACAGGCTAGTTACCAAGGATGTACCATTCCACCTACTGTGAGATAGTGGAAACATTTGTATTTTCATAATTTGGTTGTGAAATACATTCAGTTATATGACCTGCAGGCACAGTCACAGTACTGTACAATTACAACTTACTTGGACTTCCAAGGAGACAAGATTTCTGCACTGAAAATTTTTATCTTCCTCTCCACCTGTATGAGAGAAAGCAGTGAGTTATACACTTAAAGTAGTTTCCAAACATTAAGAAGTACTGAGTATTTCTAAAGATGTACAAAGAAGAACTTTAATCTATATTAAATAAATCTAAATTTGGTTTGTTCTCAAAAAATATATCTCAATTTGAAGCTTCGGCCTGGCTCTGAATAATTAAAACAAAAATAACTTGCTTAAAAATAAATTTAAAAGTATATCCATATCAACAGCTTGTGTAAACAGCTCATCTAATGGAAAGAGAGTGAATGTATAATACAAAACCATTTAGAAAGAATGCTAGGGATTAAGGGGATTCATAACTATCAAGAAAATTAAGAGTTTATGCCAAGAGCCAGCTCAATCCCTCTAGCAGAGGCTTTATTTCTATAAACAAAAATAACTAAAAATGCATCAAATTTAGGTTCTGAGTATCATGTTTATGCACTGCAAATTAGCCTTTTTGCTGTAATTTTAACTCATCATCTGACATAACAAATCTGAAGAAGACAGTAATGGTCCTTCTATTACGGGCTTCATTTCTAATTACCAAGATCATCTGATAAGCCCTAGCCTTAGTTTTCAGGGGACAAAATATTTGGAAGTAAAATAGTCTGGCTAAACTGATTTATAAGACTGAGGGCGAAGGATTATAAGAATATAATTTACCATGATAAGCGTAAACCCTAGAAAAGCAGAGTACTGTCACAAACATTTGTGAAGGTGTGTGGGTTTTGATAGCATTGGAAGGAGAAGGCAATGAGCAGGAAGCAGCTCAAGGGTGAAGTGTATTTTAGCAACTTGAGGGAACTACGGAACAGTTACAGGGAACTTGTAATGTTTTTCAATTTATGTCTCAAAGAAAACAGACTGTCAATTTTCAAACTCTGCAGGAAAATTTTTATAGCTAATTATTCTCATTTAGAATTACGCAGGAAAGCTTCAGGTTTTTATCAGCTCCATGTTTAGCGTGGACCGAAAAACAGGATTGAGTATGATGGTTTTATTCTTTTCCCCTAGAAACAGGAATTAACATAATTCTTACATATTTCAGAAGAACAGAGAAAATAACGGAATACATTAAATTTTATATGATTCATCTTTCTTCCAATGCAAATCACAAACATAGGCTCCAAATTTTAAGCAACAAGTTGTATCATAAATTATTTGTTAAGGAATGTGAAAAGCAGCCACCACCAGCAGCAGCCCTGGCCCAGGACTCCCTCCGGTCCAACTACTGGAGCCCAGATAGGTGCCTCAGCGACCTGGGATCTCTGCCCAGGCTGAGGGACACAGCTGCCGCTTTCCTACTTACAAGTTCAGTAAGGAAGCTGAGAACATATCCCAGAGACACATGTAGCATAAGCCCCCGGGGTCTCCAGCTTACCAGCTGATGCAGCTCTGTGCTTAGTGCAAACAAACACTTGCACACCTGTCCCATGGACACCCTACACCTACAGGTGTCCCCAAACGCCCATGCAGACCCTCCACCCACCTGATACTCCCATCCAGACCCAGGGCCTCCTATGCACCAGCAAGTCCAACTTGGAGTTTACTGCTGAATGACACACGCACAGCCCAAGCACACCAGGACTTACCACCCCCAGCAGCTAGCACTGGGCATATCAGCTGCGGCCCATAGTCATGCTCCAGCCACCACACTGAGCCCTACATTCACCTCATTCATGCCAGTCCCTCCTAGTACCTGTTTTGGGGGGTTCCCTCTTTTCCTTCTCATCTAATTTCTCAAGGTCCTTGAATACATGGCCTTAGGGGAGCAGGCGCTCTCTCCTTCTACACACTCTTATATTATTACACTAAGTATCACAGAATCACAGGATGTTTGAGGTTGGAAGGGACCTCTGGAGGTCATGTGGTCCAACCTCCTTTCTCAAGCAAAGCCACCTAGTCCTAGTTACCCAAGACCAGATGGCTTTGCAATATCTCCAAGGATGGAGATATTTAAGTGGTCTGTAGTTATTCAAGGGACATATAGCTTTTCCATGCAAAAATGTGGATGTGATGCAGACAGGAAAGAACTCTCAGAGTCTAATATTACACACATAGGTGCTTTACACTAGATGATATCTTTAGATATCCCATTCAGTCAAGTGAAAGATAGCAGGTAGCCCAGGTGCCCAGAATAGCACAGTTTCTAGAGAGGATTTAGAGTGTCTGAGGGAACCTAGCCACTTATGCATTCAGTTCAGTTCCTCTTCTATGCTATGTGAATCATCTCCATTGCCTTAAGGGCAAGCAGAACAGCACAGGTCATGTTACAAAGCTAAACCTTTTCTCCATTCACCTGCAAATCTCATCTTTTCCATAGTGCTTATTAACCTGCACTGTCTTCAAGCTGTGTTCTTCTGGTTAGTTGGTCCAAGACAAAACTGCCAGGGAGAGTGTTAACAAGCAGACTTCATGGATGATCACATGTCAGTCCACACTGTTTAATTTACTATTATTGGGTATAGTCTTGGAGGCTGTTCCTCATATGGTACTTCCAGTTATAGTCATTTTTTTTTTCATCATGCCGCTTAGGTCAATGGTGTTTATACTTAGGGCATTAATTCACTCATTCTGTAAACTGCTGTAGCCCATGAAGACTTTGCAGCTCTCAGTCATTCTGCCAGAGGTCACCCTTCCCACAGGTCTTCCAGGGGAAGAATCATGTAAACCCTCTCTCATCCTCTTCAGGCAAAGTCAGTCAGGTTAACTTTACCTGTCAATGAAAGTAGTTTAAGTTAAACTGATTAACTTTGCCAAAAGCAGATTGAGAAGAATTCACATGATCCCTCCTGCTGACAGGGCATGAGTGTTCAAATTCATCAGCCAGAAGCCAGCAAACAGCCACCAGTAGAGAGGAAACACAAGGGGTAGTAAAATCCTCGTATGGTCTTGAGAGGTGGCTTTGTGGGATTAGGCCTGAAAATTCAATGAATTAAACCCTGTGTGCAGTTGTTTGCTTCTGAAAACCTGGAACGCAATAATCAGACTGTTGTCTGAGAAATCAGGGATAAACTGATATAAGCCAGAGGTAATTATCTTATCAAGTGAGTGAAATGTTCATGCAGATGAGTGAACCAATTACAGACTAACGTGCGTTTGAAGGTCTTGTGACACAAAGGCATCAGTGATTTGTTTTAAACAGAGGTTGATGCCATTGCAAATCTTCTGAGCTCCACGCAGCTGAAATGTTTGCAATAAACACAGCTCTGCAGTCCTGTAGCTGTCATTTGAATAACGGCTTCTCTTTTAGGGAAGAAGTCCTTGCCGTTGGAAAGAAGTTTCACAGATACATGTGTACTATGGTTGACAGCAACTGGTGGCATTAAGCTCTTCTCTTCCTGGTCTCGCTATTGCAATCACACATAATATTACATATTGATGCCCAGCTGGCAATGACCTACAATGGACACCTTAAATGCACTGACACAGAGGAGGTAAATAGCCCCAAAAGAGAAGATCTGTATCTTCAACAAAACAGGAGGAAAAAGCTTATGTTTTAACCTAATCCAGATGCTGTATAGAGAGTAAGTAAGCATTCACTCAGGTTTTTATTCTTAATGTTGCACTGTACTTTGATTTAAGAAGTTGCATCCACCTTCCTTCTCCAGGTCCGTAGCCCAAACCCACTAATAGCATTGTTATAACTGTAAATGGATTTGTGGTTATGAGAAGCTGAAATTATCTGGGGTTATAACAGTGTTGTGGTCACACATATCCTGTTTTTTCTTTCTACACCCACTGAATTTCTTGTTTCTTTGGGTTTTTTTTTATCTGAGGAATTCCAGTAACAGATTTGCAAAGGGGCCAGCAAACCATTGTGTCAGCTCAACGATTAGGGTGGTATAAATTGCCAGCAAAAGGGAAGCAAGTGCCTTGAAGTAGAAAGTGGATGGAAGAATTCTGCTGCCTCTGAAAGAGCAATTGTGACCAGAGGGAAAGTATTTACTGCTATTCAGCCACAAGACTACGTCAATTACTTTGTACTGATAGCAGGGATTGGAAAGACATCAGCTGAGCCTGAGTGCACATATTTGTAAAGACCACATTTTCAAGTTTACCTCAGTCAATTTTTAGAAGAGCATCAGGAAGGTGGCATTAGAGGTGACTGTGGAAAGATCAGGGGATACTTAGTTTAGAAATCAAATCAGTCTGTAATTCTCAATCAAAAGTACTTAATATTGAGCTCTTACATTTATATGGAAGAATCACAGTGTTGAGTGGCGAGAGGTAATCCGCAACCACTGCTATATGCTCATGGCATTCCTGGACTCTGTGCAGCATTTCTGAAAATCAGGTGGCCTCACTGAAAGGTAAATCTGCACCACCACCCCTCTTCAATCTGCTTCCTCAGCTGTCAACTTCATGCCTTTGCTTTGTCTGTTGTTGGCATGATATTCTCATTCAAAATTCAGACAGCACCTGTATCACTTATTTGTTCTTTCTTATCATGATAATACATTGGTAAAAACACTACTGTTTAATGTGTTTAGCTTGAAAGAGTAGAGAAAGTCAACACATGAAGTTCTAAGATTTGACACGCTCTTTCAACTAGATAAGAAGACAGGCTGAATTGCAAATACTGTGGGGCAGCTTGTTTCCAGCTCCAATATTTGTTCACAGCAGGAGAGGTATCACGTCTGTAACAGAGTTCATGGCCACTTTCTGAAGAAACAGCTTTTCATAAAAACCCACTTTGGAAAAAAATCACTTCATTGTCAAAAACACCTGTATGCTGCTGCCAAGACACTCTTCTTCCTAAGGTGGTGCTCCTGAAAGTGACACTTAGCCTAACAGATCTCACTTTCACTTTCTTTTGGTGTGCTAGTCATGGCATTTCCTGCTGATTGCCAAGCTGCAGACGGCTGTTTTTGGATTAGTGTGTCTTTTTTAGAACAATGATCTTTCTGTTATCAGTATTGTTAGTACAAATTACAGGACAATATTTCTTGTCCCCTGAGAGTCACTAAGGGAATTATATGAGCAAATTAGATCAAAGTTAAAGCTTAAATACAATAAAATACTAAAAACACTTCTTGAGCAATGCTTATGTGGGTAAAATGGCAAAGAAAATATACAGTCACTCTATTAGGAGTATAATTTTTTAATAAATCTCCCGAATAATATGCTAACCTCCATTCTTTTTATAATGCCCTCTCATTTTCATTAGCAACAGATTTACAAAATTTGAGTGCTGTAATTAAGGTAAATGTGTTTTCAGGTAGGTAATCCCCTTTTGTTTATGCTTGCTAGCTACATATTGACTGTTCTCATTTGTATTAGCACATAGGCACCGTATTTTAATTAAGTAAATAGAGTTTCCAATTAGCAAACCTTAATAGTTCATATATTGGGCATAAGCATTTGAAGTTCTCCAGAAACGTTCTTTATCATTCAAGTTAGTTTTGCATACTTGCCATGTGGAATTAGGTAGCTCCACTCACAGTTTGCTCAGGACTCACTAACAGTGCAAGTCATCTGAAATAGTTACTTGCTTTAGCTGTTAACAAAGGAATACACCATTTATTGAAATCAGGAAATAGTCAAAGATCCTAATAAACCAAATTATATATTGAAAGACAATTGGATTATGTACCTATTTAATAGCTTATGATATATCAGAAAGCAATTTCTTACTCAGATCCTGTTACAAAAAAACCACTTCATCATTAAGAAATTTAGGGCCCAGCCCTCTGATACATAAGGAAACAAAACTCATCTCTCAGCGGTCTGCCTATGTAAGAAACCCCAAGTGCTGAAAGATTTTAATAATTTATCTATAATGAGTTACCTGCAACCCAAAAATTTTAATCAGACTCATCTGAGAAAGATGTTAGAAATGGTATTAGATGAACTTGTTAGACTCACAATTAGTATTAATTTTAGATGCCCTAGTGGTGGATTTTTGCAATTTGCCTCAGATAGGCAGGAATGCTCAGAAGTTTTCAGAAATGTTTGGGAATATTCAGATGAGACCACCTTTCCACTATACGTTTTATTTTCCCTAGTTCCAAGACGTAAGCATAAGCACACCATCTGAGGTAGAAATCCACAAAAGTGAGTGAATATGTGCCTGTCTATATGCAGATAATCACCCCTGAAAATGTAGCATGAGCTTGTTATAGGCACTGTCTTATATACTAATCATAAGCATAGAACAGAATGAGATTTTGTTCAGTGTGTCTACTTAACCTAGAAAAATGGACATACTTAGGCTAGTGAAGTCCTCTTCCTCATGATTTTCATTTTTTTATTATTTTAGTTTCTTCAATTTGAATATGTATCTTTGACAAGCTTGAGCAACCTGGATATAATTGCTATCATTGTTAATCTCAAATGCTATCCTGTCCAATGAAAAATATATCTAAAGGATACAATATTTCACATACCAAACAACAGGATAGGTACAAACTTCTGTGTTTCTTTGGTCTAAATGTGGGCGTGAAAAGATTAGCTTTAAACCTGAAAAGCCAATAGAGCAGAGTCCTGCAAGAGAATAACTATTTTAAACCCCAGGATCTGTCATGAAGACCATGAGGATAGGAGTTTCTGGCATCTCTGTCCTCGCTGTAATGAGAGTATTGGCTGATTGTAACCATTCAACATGTCACGATGACAGAGAGGAGGGCTAGGATCTCACAGAGCCCGAGTTTTACAGTTGACTTTTATTTAGAAACAAACCAGCAGTCACTGGAGATCAGTGCTGCACAAACACGGGACAATTGTATTTTGTTGTCACTCCCATTTCCATTCAACCTGTAAACCCATACAGAGTATAATATAGGAATTTTATCACCAACTCACAGAGATGTAGATTTGCTGTGGCAAATGATACATTGAAGTGAAAAGGTTATGCTCTACTTGCTGGTCATAGGTATTAGCTGTGTTGCAGACATGTGCACATACTGCACTGGTACACCTTGAATATGTCTGCATAGAGATCCCGACGCTGGCTCTGAGTTAGGTTCAGGACTGAAAACCATGTAGCTACAGTGCCTGAACTTACCATTCTCCTCTCCAGGGACTACTGTATTTCTTTTCATGAACCTATCCCAAGATACGAACAAAATCCTCTAGTTATTGTACTCTTGCATAAAGCATAAGGGTATACTAGAAGTTTTAGCAAGAAAGAGAAGAAAGAATTACTGCTGTAGTTGTGAGTGGGTTTTCCGCGAGTTTCCTGGTTCACATATGACCTTCAGAATGTCACACTTCCAACTGTGGAAACTGGCTGAAGTCTGAATGGTTTAATTGAAAACAGTTTTATGCATGCGTATTTAAACATACAGCACACATTCATCTATGTATTTGTCAGTCTGTCTATCTCTCTGCTTATGTATACTTTATATATACTTTGGCTGTGAAGAATCTTAAAATCAAAGGAAGCTTGATCCATTATGTGAAAGAGACATCACACTCCCAAACTATCAATTGCTGTCTGAATATCACATGCAGTATGGGACACAGACAAAAAGCTTTACCTATTTGTCAAAATTGCCATTGCACACTGTTCATGTTAAGCAGAATAGTCTACTGACAGTTAAAATTACCCAGCACAAGTCACCAATACCACCTAACATTTTGGAAAAGATGTCTAGACATTTGTATGAGCCAAGGTCTTAGGCAGAAGCTTAGAAAGAAATCTTGCTTTGAGAACAAGGATACAGCTCTCACTGTGTAATGGCAGTTCCAAGTACCCACTCTTTTTTTGCTCAATCCAGCCAAAATCCTGTAGGTTCGTCGTTATTTATGCAAGTCAGGGGTTCCATCCTTGACAAAATTGCAGATGTTACTAACATTGTTAGCCACTGACTTTGGATTAAGTTGTGTAAAGAAAGGAGCCATATCTGTGGTCACTGAAAATTGTATTTCTGAGAACTATTACAAGGTGAAAATAAAGGAATTGAAGACATATTTCATGTCCTTTGTTTGTTCCTATTGAACTAATTAATGTATCACATTCTTTCACTGCCATGAAAACAACTGGCAGAAAAATTATTTCATGGCACCTCAATATCTTGCAATGGTTTCTTGAGAAAATGCCCCTTTCTGGCATAAGGAACACAGACTTTTGATTTTGCTTGAATCCTTTGGAGCCTGGAAGGTAAAAGAAATCAGCCTAGTGAACAGGTACTGTTTTGCTTTTATTTAATATTATACTCAGCAGGTCTGCTAAACAAGAAACAGATATTATTTGCATTTATGAGAAATAAATGAAGAATAAACTGTCATTTTCTTTTAAATATACACAGGATGGTATGATTTTTCTACAGGTAATGCAACTTTCTCCTTTTTCAGCTGTATTTTTAATAGCAATAAGATAAATTGACGTCATGGTTTATCTTCCATACTTCCTCATTTGACTTTAATGACAGACTATGGATAGTGCTTTTAATAAAATGCTGCTATTCTGTATGGAAAAATTATGAGTTCTTCATACTTTAGGATGCTTAAGAATTGGACAGTTCATTTTAAAAGATAATATTTTTCTTATGCTAACATTTTTAAACAAATAAATAAAAAATCTCCAATTTCTTCAGCTACTTTAATTTGAAACATAAATTTAAACAGCATAATCTTCTCCCATCTTTTGAAATGGAGCAGGGGCTGATGCATCATTTTGCCTCTTTCTAAATGTGTTAATGGAGAAATAAAAATGCAGGTAAGCAATAAATTATAGTCACTGCTATCCAATAAACTAAGCAAGGAATTCCATTACAAAATCACTTCCCCTCACAAATCAGAACCTGAGTTCAGTACTACAAACATATATTACTGCAAGAGACATAAGTACAACTGGGAAGACCACTCACCAGTTTGTACATGTCTTAGAGTGTTTTAAGAGTGAATACTATAACCTGGAATAAAACATTAACTATTGGGCTTCATAATCAGGATGATGCCGTGCTAGAACACCATCCTGTATCTCCTATAATTATTTTTATAGTCTTTTGAGAAGACAAAGCTGCTGTTTGACTCTAAAGAAAAGCTGCAGAGACTGTGTCTGGAACTATTCCAATTCTAGTTAACCTGTCTAAGTACTAATTTAGGCAGAGGGAGTTGTATTTAATCACTCAGGTTTGGAAATTATGCCTATGAATGAGATCCAGAGAGCTCATTTAGGTGGTAAAAGAGAGAGTCATGCATTTCAGGAAGTCTATTCAGAAAGCCAGCGAATTCCAACTGTAACCAACCAGTCTTGTAGCCTCTGTATTATTCTTCACCTATGTTTTGAATCTCAGATTTTCCTTATGCACTTTGCACAACTACTCTAAGACCGTAACAGTTTAGGTATTACGTGTTAATATACTGATACATAAATGCTACCTGTTTCCCCAAATAATCCTACTCACTGGGTATTTTCAATCAAGCCTTCTGAAAATACATCAGAAGCACTAAGACCAGCAGAAAAACATTGTGTTACTGGTTAGAGTCCTGGTCATGACAATAATTTTTCAGAGAAGGGGAGATCTGTACTCCACCCTGTGTTTCACATTACTTAGATCCTGGTCACCAGAAACAACCTTGGGTGCTAGAATAAAATGGTAGGAACCCTTCTTCCCCTGCCTCCATGACAGAATGAAACAATTATTATTTGATTTCTTCTGACACAACTCCAGCAGGATCAAAGTGGTGTTGTCTCCCAAGTATTTTCCAAGCAAGTGATAAGGTAGTTCTTCTAGGAACTAGAAGATATCTGTTTCTTAGGAGCGCTGCCCAATTTTCTGGCTAAATGCTTTAACATCAGATACTTTGGAAAGAAATACCTTTGCCTAGATGCACCCCACGCACACACAAGAGAGCATGGGTGTCAATGTTAGATACAGACCTGTTTACCTAGCAGCAGAAAATGGAGTTTCTTCTCCAGACAACAGGTCAGCTGTAAGATGGAGATAAATAACACTCTTGGGTTTCTGTCTCCTTCAGGTTCCCTGAGAAGATGAATGATTTCCAGCTTTGTCATACAGAGCATGAAGGAGACATCTGGCCAGGGCCATCTGGAGCCTACCGAGCTGCTGCAGCATGGAGAACATCTGGGTGATACCTCCTGCACCGTTCTGCTGGGGCCAGCTGCTGACACAGGAGGATATCAAGGAGACTGTCACAATAAATGCCTATATTTTCTCCTACAGGTGTTATCACAACATTGAAAACATGCCTGAAGTAACAATTTATTTATTGGGTTTTGAGGTGCTTGTTCTTCCATCCACTTAATTTTTTGTTAAACTACAAAAAGTTTTGTTAAACTAAACAAGATTTGCATCAATTAATTGTTATTTTTTACATATCAGGATTCAGTCTCATACTGTGAACCTTGGAGAGACATCATTAAAAATGTGTATTCTGGTTTTATGTGGGAAGGTCCTTCTGCTTCAGCTAACCTTTCAAGAGTGGTTACAGGATTGAGGTATGGGCTGATGTATGAGTTGTTAACATTTCAGCGTGTGGAAGAATGGTATATTGGAGGAATGATAGGCTGATCTTATTGTATTTGGGGTTTGTAATCTTAAATAATTGGCAGAGACCTTTTATTTAATTGAAACCTAAAGAAAAAGCGGACTAAACATTCTCTTTTTAAATAATAACATATCGATGTAACAGATCAGATGAATAGTCTATCAAGATTAATATTTTACCTCTATCCATAAATGAAACTTTTTAAAAAGTACATGTGTATACACATTTACAGACTCGAGGAGTGAGTGCACAAGTGAAAATTTACTGTGTAAACGCATTACATGTGGCCAACTGTGTTTAATGTTCTGCATTGATCTGACTTGACGCTGGGTTTATATGACTGCAAATGCAGTTGGAGAAGGCAACAGCATAAAGCAGTAGAATAATCAGAATCATTTGATTTTCTGTGAAAATTCTTATTTTAACTTACCCCTACTTATAATGCTACATAAAATCAGTGAAAACTATACTAATGGAGGAGAATCTGGGTAACAAACAGACTTTCCAAAGTAACTAAAGTGGGAATTTGTTTCTTGAAGACTCCAGTTTGGGCTTAATGGTATTTGGTATCTATAGCAATGATAATGTAATAAAACTGCTGCTAATAAATTTAATGATGACAAGAAAACATTGACTAGACTGAGCTAGTTATATAGAACTGACATGATAAATGTATATTTCTATATTAGGAAGCAAAATTATCACGGCAATAGAACCATACACACCCATTACTCTAAAACATTACTTAGGTGAAGAGAGAGTGCATAGAACATACCCCCTCAGCATGATGTGTTGGCAACAAAGGTTACCACCATCAAGGCATGACTAAATAGAGGCTATCTCAATAGGAGCATGGATCTGGAATAAATCCAGAGAAGAGCACTAAGAAATGTTAAAAATTAGTCCATGGATTACTCTGTCCAGCACTAGCAGGCACATTCCAAAATGAGTTGAGAAACAGGATGACATTCAGCAAAGAACAAGACATATTTTAAGTTCCTCTCCAAGGCAATGAATCTGCTCTCACTCTTCTACCTACACAGATTTGCTATGTTGTACCACCCACAGACATTACTCTAGTTGTAAAGTAAGCCAGCTACTTTTCAAATTTAGTTCTGATATTTTATTCTATGACTTCCTGTGGCTATGAATTCCACATGCTGAGAATAGATATATCCATAAATAAAGTTAATAACCATTGTTGAAAAGTAGGTGTTTAGGGAGTTTTCAAAATGTATTTTATTTACCTGACGTATGGTAGAAGCTCTATTGTGTACAGGGAATTCTGATAGACTTTAAAATTTGCAATGTAAGGTATTGCAAACCGTAATAGCCACATGGAATATACCCAGCTTCTTCTAAAACGCGATGAGCTAAAGTATCAGTCTGCTGTATGGAAAGCCATTAAATGTATTTTTATGTGATATCTCATAACTGCACCACATTTATCAATACGTAATGTTATAATGTTAATATGACTATGCACATACAATTATAAATTATATAAAAAGAGGTTACTTTGCACATAAATAAGCTTTCATTCAATAAGAATTTGTTCTTAATAAAAAAATCTATAATACGCTGATAAAAGCAAGTATTGGGAGCATAATAATTTTATTTGAATGGAAATTGTTGCCTAGTAGAAGAAAATGTTGACAGCTTACCTAATGTATCTTTAAATAATAAATAGGAATTCCTCAAGGAATTGATAATAAAGCATGAAAATTAAAGGAGAGTATGATGAAGGGATAAAATTAAGACATAATAGAGTTGTCTTAGGCCCATAATTTCTGTAACTTTACATGGTAGATCATGTGCAATGTCTGAGTGCACGTTTCCATACTGTTAAAAAGATCATTTGTTGGACTTTCAAAGGTAAAATATCATGGACAATAAAACGTGTTACTTGGGCCTGATGTGAGACAAAATATACTATAAGCTTCAGCATATACAACACATACAAAATTGATTAAAAATCAAAATATTCAGATCTTATTTCACACAAGCAACAAAATTTGTAGCTTCCTTCTGTGCCTTCAAGATCTCCAAAGACAATAGTTCTGTAAGTTTTGGTAAGCTGTTCTAGGTTGGCTTTACTCAGTCATCAGAAAGACTTTAGATAATCTCTTCTTACAAGACTCTAACTTAGCAATGCAAAAATTACTCTGCCACTGATATCATTCTGTGCACCAGTATCAGTCATTGTGTGACACCTGTCCAAGTCTTCAGTTGCCCTGAACCTACAATAGCTTAGGCTGGTCAGCTAAATAATAGCAACATTGAAGATTATGTTTTGAAACTAGGGGTCCTGGTTTTGGACCTTTCTGATACAGGGATAAGGAAATATATTATTTGGACAATAAAGCTAAATAGAAAGACAGTTGTGAAGTATTTTCAGAATTTACTTACATGAAACTCAATAAATATATATTTTTTTTGAGCACTGTTATTGGCTTTCTTGGAGACCAATCTAATTCAAGACAGTAGGACTTTGTCATTTAACAGAGGTAAACTGCAAATATTTTTTCTTCTCAGTGTCTTGAACAGCAGTTCTCAAGCCTGTTGATGCTACTGAATAACGAAAAGCACCTTTGAGGAGGGAATAACTGGAAAAGATTGATGTCAAGAGGACAACAGAACAGAAGAGGACAACAGAACATCTAGAATTGCTGATGTCAATAAGTTACAAAATATTGTTGAAAGTAATTTCATTTCATTCAGAAATGGGACAAAACTCAGACAGCATAGAATCATTGTGATCTATTAAACATTTTTCATAGAGGAAATGGCAGCAGTATCATGTGATTTAATACACATAGTATTGGAATTATGCTTCTGTTCGTGTTTCTTTTCCCTTTCTCAGTTAGGAAGAATTTAAAAGCCAAAAGCTGCTTTAGCTTAACACCAGAATCCCTGTTTCTCATAGAAATGCTGACAGATCTCTACCAATTGCAGAAGAGCAGCCACCGCTTTGCAAGTATAAAACTTAGTCCACAAGCACAAACACTTCCCCAGCAGGGTCAATGTTCTCACCAGAGTTTCTCAATCACACAGCTACAGTTCATTAGAACAGATGTGCCATATTCTCATCTTCTGTTTGCAGGACCTCAGGATGTGATTCTGTCCTCATAGATGGGATGTAGAGCCTTTCATATGGATCACAGCGTTTGCACCCCAACAATCTTGGAATAGAATAGAATAGAATAGAATAGAATAGAATAGAATAGAATAGAATAGAATAGAATAGAATAGAATAGAATAGAATAGAATAAACTATTTCAGTTGGGAGGGACCTACCACAATTGTCTAGTCCAGTTGCCAGTGGCTACTACATACACTAACTACCCTCGTGGTCATACTAAACTTGAATATATTTAGAGTATATATAATATATAAAATTCTAGCATTAAAACATGTACATTCTTTCAGAAATCTACTTCCGATGTCTTTTTAAATGCATTTATTTCTTCAAAGGAGAATTTGGCACAAGTTCCGGTCCTTTTTTAGCCTCCATTTGCAAATATCATTAATATTCTCACAGGAGATTTACTTTTTTTGCCTAGAAACCAATAAGATCATCTAAGCAGCTTGATCTTGACTACCCTGAAAAACTAAGAAGCTCTGTGCTTCCACAGAGCTCCAATGAGAAACAGAGATTTCAGTTTCTGGAGTAGTTTGATCCTTGGTATGTTTACCAGTAAGTTCAGACTCTCCAGCATATACGTAAGTTAATTACTCTCTGTATACCTGTATTCAAGTAGAAGGTTCTGATGAGCAGCTTTTCATCAGTATAAGGTGATAAAAGATGTGATGTGTATTAGACAAAATGCTATACACATTTTTGTACTGTTAAATACTGTCATGTACTGCTTTCTGCAGCTTCTGTTTAACATTTAGAAATTATATTGACTTTTACCTCAAATTTAGTGGCTGTTGTTTTTCCAATTTATTATACTAATTCACACCAATGAGCTGATGGTTGATTAGTGACTGATATTAGTCCTTCCTCTTATTCTGAGAATGATTTACTAAATACAAAAAGAAAACACGTTGATTCATTGAAATGATCACATTTAATATCTTGTACCAAATGCCTGGGAGAATAATGAATTACAAATGAGGACAGACATCTTCATTTTGCCTGTGATAATTCGAAAGTCACTGGGATGTTATTGGTTCAGAATTGAGTGCTATGGAGCTTTTATTTTATATATATTCATTCATTTCACCTACATGAACAGATAGGATGATGGAAAGTAAAATTAATAATGAAAAATCAGATTAAATTGGAGCAGAGACTGGGAAGAATGAAAAATAAGCTAAGAGACTCTCTGTACACAAGCAGAGAGCAGAAAGAATGGAAAAAAATAGCAGTAGAGAGATCAAGTTAAACCCTGTGTAGAGGGAAGATAAGAACTATGGTATCCAGTAACTAAGTTATTCCACAGCCTTCCTAGGATGGGTACCTCATCCTCACAAAAAGTTGTAGTCCCTGAGATTTGCAACATTCTAGTAACAACTACTACACTTACAAGTAAAACTGGCACAGAACTAAGCCTTTGAAAGTTGGAGTTCCATTCTTCTGCCCGAGATTACTGCCTAGGTTTGATCAAAACATTTGCCTAGTTTTTCATTTGTGAATAAGGATTGAAACACTTCCCCTTCTTAGAAAGAGTAATAAGGTCAAATCCAGTAATAAGTGGTTCAGGCACTGCTTAAGCTGTCTTGCTGAACCATTGCTTCATAGCACTTTCACTTTGCATGGGAATTCTCACATCCCATACAACCTGGTGATAAAAGGCATTGGATGAATATGAGATTTTCTTGAACCTGGAGACAGGACATGAAGTTAAATTAATATTAGAGCAAGCTAGGAAGAAGGCACTTGCACGTGACTCGCACTAGTGTAGGTCTAAATAAATTTTGGGAGATGTTTAGAACGCCTGTTGCTATATTTTACAAAGAGAAATCAAACAGCTTCTTTTGACAGAATACAAATCAGCCGTCATTCCTTTGACGAAAAAAGTGATGACTGATAATTGAGTTTGACTAGGCAAACACAAATTTTTTATATGGAAGTATACAAGAATATATTCATACTTAGATTAGTGTGAAAGCCTAAGGACATTTTGATATTTGCTTTCAGATACAAGGATTCTTATTATCGTTGATATTCAACACTTTTATTACTTTTTTATATACCGTTATTTTGTGATATATATGTAGAGTTCTTATAATTTTGCTGTTTTCTAATGTAGTTACTTCTGTATTTCAGCCCTGACTTTGCAAAAGCTTAAATGCACATTTAACTTCAAGTACGTGAGTAATTTCACAGGCTTTCCAAGACCAAAGTGTATAATTGTGCCAAGAATATCACTCAGGTTTTGTTTATATTTCCCTCTAAATCCTAGGTTTATCCTTCATAACAGTAAGTACAAACTTCTGAATCTTACAAAGATTTGCAGGCATTTCACAAAAATCCTAAATAACAACATAAAGTCAAATACAGAGACCTATTTTTAAAAACCCATAATAGTGATTTTGCAGACTTAAACCATATTGCTTGAGGAGCAAAATTTAGCTACAGTATTCTAATAGAAACAAGCACAAGATAGAAAGCACATTATATCTGGATGAAAACAGTTACTTGGATAAGAAGAAATTCTGCAAGCATGTTAAATAATAACAAAGGATTCAAAGGAACCTATTTATAAAATAGGAGAATTGCATTATGACAAAGGTTTTTCTGAATTTACATTGGAGAAGCATGGAATATGCTTTGATGTTTCAGAAATTGTTGTCTCTTTGCTACTTTGCCTAGACTGTTCTGAGCGATACGAAAGGTCATTCAGTAAAAATAAGACCCAAATCAAAGATGATGTTGGGAGCAGAGACTGCAGAAACAATACCAATGGGTAGAAATAGTGGACAGAAAGGTCACGGGAAACTTTACACTGTGGCAGAATAAGTGACAACTCTTAATCTTATGCCTATTAACTTCAAAATGGTGTTTGAAGGAGCCAAGCAGTGTCAACCACAGCAAATCTGGCTCAATGGACTTGACAAGAGTCAGCAGACAGGATTCTGCCTGTAGGTGTCAAAAAAGTAAGTTTCCTGGAGGAAAAATAAAGTAGCTCCACTTTTCAATGCCCTCTGAACTGTAGAACACTACTAAAAATTTACTAGCACACAAAATCAGTTGCATATCTGTTCAAAGTAAAATTCCAAATTATTTCTTCAATTACTCTATAAACCTAGGGTACAACTAATCTTTAACCTTAAATTTAACATTTGCTAATAAATTATTTATAAACTTTACACATACTTCTTGAAAAAATCCTGCAAAGTAAAATTCTGAGGAACAATTATGTACTGTTTCTGTTTTGGGAAACACCTATGTAATGACTAAAACTTTCTGAATAATATGAACAGTCCTAAGTGTTTAAATTAACCTGCTTGGGCAAGACTCCTTCATTTTTCATCAATATTTATAAAGGTAAGTTTTAATGTGTGTCACAAGTGTCATTTGTAAGTGCAGGACTCCACCAACATTTCCTCTCACCCAAGGAACTCAGCTGTGTCATGCTTTTCTTCACTCAAGTACAAAGAAGAACACTGGCATAAGTGTTTTCTCAGCTTCCAAATATTTTTCAAAGACATTATCTTTACAATAAGAGTTTGGTGTTGATCTGTAACCTACAGTTTCAACTGGTTAAATTGTTAAAATATACTGAAATATCAAAATAAAATATTCACTTACCATCAGGGAGTAAGAGGTTCGGGTTTATTTTTTATTATATATTTGAAATTAAAGCATCATTTTGGTTTTCATAGATGTTCAAAAGAGAAACATTATTAATTTAGCACTCAGATTCTATATTGATTAGCAAGAGGTCAAGTACAGAACTTGTACAATTTGTACATAATAACTAAACTGAAGAGAAATTTGTCCCTTTTCCCCGTGTGTATGCAGCTTTTCATTTAATTTTAACAGATGGGATAGAAATTAACATATTCTTTTTTTTCATAGGCAAAGATCACAGAAATGTGGATGGGAATTGAAACTCTGGAGTTCATTTAGTCCAACCTCTTCCTCAAAGCATCAACACTATATTTATTTGTTGTAACATTATTTAACCAAGTCTTGAAAAATTCAATGAAAAGGATTTAACTTAGCTGAAAATGGAAGCTCAGAAATGTAAAAACATAAAAACAGGGAAGATCTACCTAATGTAAAGACAACAGCTGGCATAAAAACAAATAGGTATAAACCAGCCATGAAGAAATACAGACCAGAAATTCAAAGGAAATTTTGACTGTCATTCAGAGGACACAAGTGATTCAGTGACACAAGAGATCCTTTTCCAGCAGCATATTCCAGTTTTAGGAACTGTGATCACTGCATGGTGTGACAATGCAAGAAATGCAGAAGGAGGCAGAGAAAACGTAATCCTTTGTGTTGGTTTGCTTTGACTTTGAAAACACAACCTCCAAGCTAAGTCTGCCCAGAGACATCAATCCAAAAGCACTAAGTGGCCTGTCCAATCCCTTTCTTTAGCACATATATAGGCTCAAGGTTGCAAAGAGTTAAAATCAGGGCTTCTTAAAGATCAATTGAAGCTCAGCAGGGAAGAATTCCAAGATCAAAGAAGGGATTTTACTGGTTTTTTAAGAATGAAAGCAAATAGAGAGTGAGGTGATTCTCTTTATCAGCAGGGGTACAGGCATCCAACTTAGTAGTGACAGCAAGTGTCTCTGTTCTTGTCTTTGGATGCTATCATATTTGGTAAAACAAATATTATTCTTCATTAGTTTGTTTATTTTGTACTTATTTCTTTATTGGGTTTAGTTTAACAAAGATTACATTAGAAGGAAGAAAATAATTTCCGTAATTAAACTTTAATAAAAATTAATTGCTCTTAAATTACAGATAATGACTTCAGCTAACAGATAATGAAAGAGAAAGCAATAACAACAGAAACAACAAATAATGCAGGTTATATTTCAAAAAGGAATGACCAAGAGTGTGCAGATTTTAATTATGATAAATGTTTTAGCATCTGACCTTCAGCTATTTGTTTTACAGATAGCTGGGGCTTGTATTAACCACAACAGAAGAAAGTGTTTGGGTGAATTAATAGAGAAACACTACATAATCTAAAGAAATCGGGAGTTTCACATTCTGAATGGCAGGAGGTCACATTTCACAGGAGTGGCAGGAAATTTTTTTAAGTACCTTTTTACTGTTTGCCTCCACAACAGAAAAAACTTGAAAATGTAAAAATTTCTGAAAAGTCCGGACTTTTTTCTGGATGGGGAGGGGGAAGTATGACAGCATTGTATGTAGGAATGGGTGATTTTTCATTTCATTAATGTTTGATTCTGTTTCAAAAATGACGTCTTTCACAGGACTTGTGCTTATCCTCTCCAAATTTCCTTTATCCTCTCAGCAAGTTTGTGGATGAAGCTAAGCTAGATGGAAGTGTGGATCTGCTTGAAGGAAGGGAGGCTCTGCAGAGGGATCTGGACAGGCTGGACCGATGGACTGAAACCAACGGGATGAGGTTCAACAAGTCCAAGTGCAGAGCCCTCCATTTGGGTCACAACAACCCCACGCAGCATTGCAGGCTTGGGGCAGAGTGGCTGGAGAGCTGCCTGGCAGAGAAGGACCTTGGGTGTTGGTTGACAGCCGGCTGAACATGAGCCAGCACTGTGCCCAGGTGGCCAAGAGGGCCAATGGCATCTTGGCCTGTATCAGACACAGCGTGGCCAGCAGGAGCAGGGAGGTGATTGTGCCCCTGTGCTCGGCACTGGTGAGACCGCATCTCGAGTGCTGGGTTCAGTTTTGGGCCCCTCACTACAGGAAGGACATTGAGGGGCTGGAGCGTGTGCAGAGAAGGGCAATGAGGCTGGTGAGGGGGCTGGAGAACAAGTCCTAAATGGAGTGGCTGAGGTTAGACCTCGTTTCACGTTAGACTCCCAAGCTATGTCTGTCCTCATAAGCTGAACGATGCCAGGGAACATGCTGAGTCATGGGAACCTAACGATTTATATATTACTAGGGAACTGTCCAGAGGTATCCTAGCATGCTCTAGCCCAGGCTAACCAGCACTCTTCCAAGTAACTATTGAGAACTATTCAGTAGTCAGAAGGGACTGGGCACTATTTCCAAACAACAGGTATACATTGACTCTATTCTGTAGGTAAAAACAATTTAATTCATAAAAAACATTTAATCGCATGGACAATGGCTATATTCATAAATCCTAGTTGTCACCAGTTTCAGAGGTGCTGTTTTGTTTACTAATATACCTCTAGCCTCCTTGTAGGACATTTATGACTTTCAATATCTGTATTTGACTCTTTTTCTGGATATGTTGAAAAGATCTGAGATCCAAAGTGAATTGCCTACTAGAGCATCTTGCTGTACCAGAAAGTGTTTATGTTCATCCTAGAATACTTGCCACACAGGTGGACACATACTTCCAGTGGAAAACAAACAGACCGTTGCACTATCCATCTCTTGCTTTTAAATAAATTGTGTTACTAATACTACCTCCTTTATCCTTGAGAAAGATAATTCCCTTCTTAATACAATTCAAAGTAAAAGAGCAGCAGCTTCAAATGATACATTTGCAGTTTGGAGACTCTTTTTTGTAGGAAAGGAAAAATATCATCTAAAAGTCTCAGGGACTACCTCTGTGCTCTCCAGAGAACTTGCAAAGAAGTATTGAGACTATTTTTAATACCAGGTGTTACCCAGCAGAGGCACATTCTTCAAGATGAGCCAAACTTGTCCTCAAGACAGTTGTGAGAGGTCCTGAATATGCAGTAACCCAGAATCAGGTGGAACACTGAATCTTAGAAAGCTGCTAAAGGGTTCTTTTTCAGACTTTTACAACAACAACTAAGACTTTTTTCTTAAAGTTTGTCTTGTTTTCTCTTGTACAATCTCAAGCCGAATTCATACCTCAGCCAAATTCATACCGAATCCATATTTAGACACAAAGGTTGATTTGAAGGATAAATCTGCTGCATCCAGGTTTCATTTCATCAATGATCTTATTTTCTTGTCTGTTAATTTGTTAGGAATACTCCTTTAGCTGGAGGCATGTATGACGTGAGGTATATATAGAATAACAAAACTATGCTAATACGTCAGTTCAGGTGGATCTTGAAGTACTGCCTTAAAGCAGAGTCCTCCCATGTGCATTTGTTTAGCCCTGCAATTGTGCTGGTGATTTGCACATGCACAGCAACTGACATGAAGGCTCCTTTGCCTCGAAAGCTTGTCCCTCTGCAGGTGAGAGGCAATGTCACTGGCAGTGGGAATACTCCACAGCCGATGCATTTGTTGTCCTCACAATGCTCCTCCCTGATGGGAACTTCCCTACATGCCTCAATTTTTTTTATCCAGTGGAAAAGAAAGTAATTGCTTTTCTTCAACTCTGCATAGTTTTTACAGACATATGTGAATCTGTTACTACTTTTTTGAAATATACAGTCTTAGGAAACAGCACCTTGGTGAATGGCATGGAATTTGGATAGAATTTTACCTTAAACTTACAGTAGCTATACAGGAAATACTGAAACACTAAAATTTGTGCCCTTGTTTATATTTCTATAAATGTTACTTTACAATCCTAAAAAAAATCTTGCAGTTTTGTGATGTTCAATAGAAGAGTAGTATGAGACACTTTAAAAAAAAATTCCAGAAAAAACCCACAGTAAATAATGTTAATTTCAAATCTTTTGAAACAAAGAGCTTTGAAATGTCAACATTTTAACATTGACTTTTTTGCAACCAAAATTAATTATGTGTCATTTTGCCAAAGAAAGCATCAAGATCTATAAATTCTATCTCTGTTCAAGTAGAAAAAATACTGCTAGTAGAGTAAAAATATTATTTTCTGTTATTCTGTGCTGAAGGAAATGTTGGAAAAGCTGTTTCACGCTTTCCTCTGAGAAGAGCCTTTTAGCATCACTGAATAGATGAAAGACCATGTTTTTTATTTACTGATTCTCAAAAATACTGTCAATTGTTTTGGGGAAAATATGTAATAAGGTTTATTGGGAGAAACAGGAACTGCTGGTAAGTAAGATATGCATTTTCTGCCAAGATCTCCCATGAGTTCAGAAAAAAAAAATCAGATTTGCATATTTTAAATTCCCTTAGCTTTACATTTTCTGATGTGCCAGCTGCATGGTATCAAAGTAGTTATGCAGCTAGTCCAAAGTCCTGGCTTTGGGAGCTCCACAATTTTTAAGAACTATTCATGAAACAGAGAAATCTAGGGAACTTCAGTTGCTGTTTCTCGTGTGCTCTGGAAAGTTAGAGAGATAATTCACTGACATTCTTTTCTTAATGCAACTATCAATGCACTTTTTATCCAATGTGAAACCAAAAAGGCCCCAAAGTGCTAAGTGTGGGGAAATTATGCTCTTATTCCAGCATTTATGACGCTATTGCTTACTTGCAAGAGTATAGTAAAGGATATGTTAGATTTGCATCATTTTGAGGTCATACTAATATTTTTTGTCATTGAAAATGTTGCTTTATCCAAAGAAGCAGAGATTTGCACTGAGTGGTTATGCCCTAGATGTACACAAGACATCTATACTCTTCTTTACTGAAATTGCTTTTCATCACGACAAATTGCATGGAGTAGATGGGGGGAGGGGATGAGTGAGGTCTTCAATGTTTCTTTTGAACTGTAGTGAATCTAGCTATTCCTCCGAGTTTAATCCATGGACATTTTTCTGCTTCATGCTTAAGGACTCAGTGTCAGTGTATGCAGCTTGAATAAGCGTTTAGATGCACACTTTATCTTACACAGGTATGAGTTTAAGGTTTAAGCTGAAGCTTTAGTTCTGAAGACATCCAGTTGCTTTGGCTGCACCAAAGTTTGCAAAGGATTTTGTTAGCAAACTTGTCTTCTGCCTATAATTTATTCTGTGCATCACCAGGGAAATTACAGCTTGTCATCTGTTTTCTCATGTTGTCATATCATTGGTTTTGAAAATCCTAATGGAAAATTCAATCACTTAAGAAAAGGAAATGAACACTTTTTTAACTGCATGTACTCATTAAGGCATTTGTTTTCTGTTTCTTAGATTTCTATTTAACTGAGCACATGGAAGGGCTGTTACATTTTCCTTAATTAAAGATGTTGTGATGTACTTTGAAGACAATTACAGAAGCATCAGTGGAGTTGCCTTAGTGTTGGTCAGTACAGAATTTTGTCTTCAGTTTGCAGAAGGAAGAGAGAGAATAGAGAGCTGCAGCGAGAAATGAAAAGAGAAAGACATGAAAAATCAATAAAAAAATATTATTTTCTCAGAACTGACCAGAGATTTTGAGATTCTTCAGATTTGGCTTTTCATACTTTAGATGGTCAATCACCCTTGATTTCATGGGTAAGTATCTACTTATTCTTGAAAACTGTTTGTAAGTTATATCTGGCTGAATAGATAATACAAGGCAAACAAAATCTGTTGTCACTTCCAAGCTACTGAGCCCTAAAATCTTCTCTAAAAGACGGAGCGAATGCATAACATATAAGGAAACATAAAATTATCAGGTATTAAAATATAAAAGGAGAGAAAATAAAAAATACAAGTTTTTTTAACAATCATCCAATTATTCGTATAGAAAACGAAATTTTAAATATCAGTAACCCATACTTGATGACAGAGAAATTATGTTTTCGTTTTAACACAGGTTGCTTTTAGAGTCTACAGAGCAGCCATTAAGCTGTACAATTTTTAAATTACCAGCAAACTAAGTTCTAATATACCATTTCCAATCAGGGATCACAGACTACATACAAATTCTTATTTTTGAGCATATGTAGCATATTAGTTACTTGTAAACAGCAAGTGAATATCTATATTGATCATCCTTTTCATTTCATTGGCCTTGATTATTTGTTTCCTAGGGGGCCAATCTACAAACAAGGTCAGCCTAGATGTGTTTTCTCTGTGAAGCAAATTGTGAGCCCTATCTTACTAGTAAATATACTAATCCTGTTCTTTGGCAGCCAATAAGAGCACTTGCTCCTGTATCTAAATACTCCTATTAGAGCCAAAGTTGATATTTAGGACGCAGATTGTTGATTGGCTTATTCACAGTCCTTTCTCAAGCCTTCCAATCGGCTTTAGAGACACAGGAGCAGTGCAACTCGAAAAATCAAATGAATGGAGAAAAAACGGGCTTGTTCTTATAACAGCATTTGCTAGCTGCCTCTTCAGATAAGGAAACGCACAGCACAATGTGTGCGCTGGCCAGCCTCCAAGCTGCACCATGAATCCCTGGACTACAGCCCAGAATTTGAATTTGATCAGTGGATGCCTGGAAAGGGCACGTTGCTGGTCTTCCAAGAGGAGAAACTATTCTGCTTTGGCCAAGGGAAGATAATGCTCAACTTGAAGAAATGTACAGGTGGTGCCTCTGAATGACATTTACAGCTTACAGTAGTGAAACATCAATAGGTCATCTTCCTCATCTGTTAGATCCAGCTTTTCCTATAGTATTGCAAAATACATGTTCAAGGTAACTTGTTTTCTTTGCACAAGTCAAGGAATGAATGCTGGCAAGTCTTCTCTGCATTTAGGAGTTATCTACAAACAAAACTTTAATATGCCAGTATACCAATGCTTTTCAATCTGAGAAAGCCACCAACACTTTTAAACCACATTAAGGCTCCATCCATTTCTTAAGAAGCTAAACAAACTGAAATGAGATAAAAAAATATATACAGGCATAACAAAATTTAACTGCATTTGGTGCTATGTAGAAGTAATAGAGTAGTTAGGGGAAGAGCAAAGCTTCTTAGCAGCTGTTACAGGAACAGAACAGCCAATTAAAATTCCAGCTGCAGAGGGAGAGAAATGTTCTATCAGAGGTAATAACAATAATCAGGCACAGAGAATTTTAAAGGAAACATATTGCTTTTTGGTCCCAAATTAGCTGATATTCTTAAAGGTCAACTGCAGTGGGTATGACTGAGCAATCAGCACTCACACTTAAAAATACGAGGTCTGGCACAAAAAAACCCGAGACTAGTGCTACAGCTCAGAAACCAAGAGTGAAAGGAAAGAGGCAAAGAGATGGTTATAGAACATGTTCTAATCTGTTACAGCGAGACAAGGCACAATTTGATTGCTTCACTCAGTGCAAGTGGGCATGTGTTCAAATACAGACATTCTCTTACTCTCAGTCAGAAAATGCTGGTGTGCAAGAGTGGACAGTGAGTTAATACCAAGACAATGGGCCAGCCTACAACACTTTGTCTGTGAAGCAGTTTTTAGCTACTAAGAACATGACTGTGCTTCATCACCCACCCTATCTACCAGACCTGGTTCCCTGTAATTTCTTCCTCTTCACAACAATGAAGTCAGTGCTCAAAGGAATCCTTTTTTTTGTCAGTAGAAAACATGAAAGCAAAAATGAAGGAGACCCTTTCATAAAATGATCTGCAGCATTGCTTTGAATGTTGGCAGCATCAAATGTAGCTGTGTGTCAATTCAGAAGGGACCTATTTTGAAGGTGAACATACCTGACTTCCTTAATTTGTTAAATAAAAGAATTACAAGCACAGCCTCATTCTTTTGTGTAGGACCTCATACAATTTCCATCTTCTCCTACGCCAGTACTTAGCCTAGAGAAAGGATCTGTCTTGATCACTACCAAATGCCACAGAGGTGTCACATCAGGAGCACTTACAGTGCTTTTGAACCTCTCTATTCAAAAAAAACGAAGACCATACTGCTGTAGAGTATGATCTATTTTCAGCATAGAAGCAACAGAGCTGAGTTTGAGTAGAGATGTGAAGACTTTAAGTACATGTTATTGAGGTGTTCTTTCAGCTATAGAAACTAATCTCTTTCTCATTGATTGCCAACTCCTCCTCGATACCTCCTTTTTTTTTGCAACAGCTGGCATAGTGCATAGGCTCATCTAAGCTGCTGGACCAAGAAACAACTCCAGCCCTTCCCTGACTTTATAAAACAGGACAGAGGAGTCACTAATTTTCCCTTTCCCCATCTCCTAGACAAACTATATTTTCCTTACAAAGAAATTAATTTAATTTAGTCAGAGGTTCATCACCGTGGCCCACAACAGGCAAGTCACACACTTGGATTTTCCGGGAAGAATAACTAGTGAGAGGATTAGCATCCACCCCTTCAGCTTGATACAATTTCAATCACGACCTCTCCAAAAAACAGTTTGTTATGGTTTAAGTGGGGTGACTCTGACTCTGGCTCAACCTTAATCTAAAGTAACCACATTCTCTGAAAAACTAACTACATGTTTTTCAGATAGTTTCTCCCTAGCAGTGATAACATGGAACATCAGTATGCGGAAAGGCCAATGTTTATACTTATTTCTCTCATAACCAAGGCCATCCTCTAGCTAGTGAAAAACGGTCATAACTTCAGGGAAGGGCGGACAGGACAGGTAACCCCAAACTGTCCAACAAGAGTATTCCATCTTATATATGTCATACTCAGTATAAAACTGAGGGATCACGAGGGTCTTGCTCTCTTCTGTGATGGACAACATCCAGTGAGAACTTAGTTTGTCTGATTGTTCCTGATCCCATATCCGTGCATCCCTGAATTCAGTTCCTGAGTTCAACTCCCTCCTAGCTGAAGGCTAATTCCCCCGTGTCTCCTCTACAGCAGTTGTTGTGATGTACGGTCATCGAGGGGAGGGATGGGAACGTGATCTCAGATATTTGCACATATTTTCATTACTTTCTGATTATTTTAATCATTAGTACTACTATTATAATAATTTCATTGAAGCTGTTGTTTTAGTTTCCAATACACAAACCTGTTTCCTCTCATTTTCCTTTCCCTTCCCCTGGGGTGGGGGTGGAATCTGGGAACCCAAATGCATGATTTTACCTGTCGGGTCAGGGCTACACTGTGAATCAATGCACCTCACAATTCTCACCTCAAACCATTACGCCATAAATGCCTTATGCCTTATTCAATGGTGATTTTTGCTAAGGAAGGCAAACAAATACAGTGTCTGAAGATGATATAGGACAGGTTTTTGATTTTTCAGGATTAAACATTAGTATCTGTGTATGGTAAATAGCCTCCTCCCTTTTGCATCTCTCCACTGTGCTGTGTTATCTATCCAGTGTTAAATTTGCAGCACACTTTGGTCTACTTTGTTTACGATCTTTCAAATTTCAAACTGATCAGTGTTGATAGGACCTATTTTAGAATCATACAATTCTGAAAAATATCACCAAACTGAAGCGGAACAAAAATTAGTAGTTTGGGTTCTTTGTTTGACGTAGATAGTGAGCAGTGCAGAAAATAGCAGAATAATATCAGAACCAGGGAAATGGCTCAAGGAACATTAATTAAAAGGCAGTAGAAAAAGGAAAACTTCACAGTTGTTAACGAGTATTTCTCATCTATAGGAATGTATGAAATATTTCAGGCTCTGTGAATAATGTCCCACTGGTCATCTAGTTAACTGCTGTAAATGTCGTGGTAAATTTACCCTACTGATATTCCTGGACTCAAGGGAGGATTATTTTGCTTTAAAGGGGGTCTGTTCTTTTGCCTACATATATAAAGTATCCTGTCAGCCTGTTGTTGAACAGACCATACCATCTACATTTTGCTGTTCTGTCTTTCCACATCACTTTCCATTCCATGTTGTAAGAGTGATTTGAAGCAGCATTCCCAAGCACCACTAGTTTTGTCGAGTTTATTACTGAATTTATTTTTATGTTGATATAGAGTGTAATTCCTGTATTTACAGTCCATAAGAGCTTTTAAAATCCTAAATTATGATCTTGTCTGACAAGGTTTCAACTGTTTAAAGAGCCTTCTTTCCAACATTTTCATTTTTTTCTCTTCCACCATTCGAGTAATAATATGCTATGTACTCAGTTGACTTAACTAAAAACAAAAAAATGCAATGATTTTTTGCATCCTCTTGTATTTTCATTCCTTCTCTGAGGACTTCAGAGGTCTTGATAAATTAAATAAACTTTACAGGATCCTCTTAAAATGATAAATTAAGTTGATACTTTTTCACACATTGCCACAGAAAGGAACGAGGAATTAAAAGTCCACATATTAAATCTACATCTAAAAACATGCACAGAAGACTTATCTAAGGACTTAAAAAATTGGGCTTAAACAATTTGAACACAGATGGAGAAAAGCTCACTGTCAAAGTTCATAACAAATAAACAGGCCTTCTTACTTACTTCATAGTTAGAAAGCACACCAAAATCAGCACAAACTGCTTCCCCCTGTTCAGGTGTGACAAGCAGACAGACGGTATTCTTGCCCTTTCCCATTTAAGTTACTTAAAATGGCATCACAATAGATGGCTAGTCCCTAGTAATGAGTTTCTGAAATGTGGAGATGATGACTGGATTACAAGTCATAACTAAACTACACTTACTTGTTTTATTTCCATTCATAAATGACTGCCAGTCTACCATTCAGCATGAGACATTACAAAAGAAAATCGAGAAAAACTTAATATGATGCCACTATAGGAAGAGGCTGGAATTGACCCAAAAATCAGGTATTTCCTACCATGGAGAGATAAATAGGCTGGAGATGGGACTTAACAAGTTTGTTTACAGTGACATGAGGAAAGGAGCAATGTTTGCTGTAGGAGATACTGTTCCTTCCTTAAATCTCCCTGGAGTCACTGTCCTCACTGGGAGCAGCACCAGCAACATTTTGTGCTTCCCGGGGTTTTGATATTGGCACTGAAGCTGTAGAGTTTGTTACCTCCTGTAGGGCAGCTAACTGCTTCCACTTTGACCAAACTGTGTGTACGTGACCTTCACAAGGAAACATGCATAATATCTACTATTCCTGAATTACAGAAAACTTCTACCAGGACAAGATTTCATCTTCACACAGGCTAAAGACTATTACACCAAAGGCTCAAACATATCGATGTCAGACAGAGCTGAACTTGCTCAAGCCACGTACCTTCGTAGTGAGACTACAGAGCTTCTGGTTTAGATTTGGCCGATAGCTGGGTGTCTCAGACAGGTCGTAGGCAGAAAATTCCTGCCTTCCTGTGGAAAATTTCACACATATACCCTTGTACATGTCTAAAGGGGAACCCAAAAGTTGTTTGGACTTTGAGTGATAGACCACTTCCATTCAGGTAACTGGAAATTATAAGCGCATCCCAACTACTATATACCTTCCCAAGTTTAAGCATATGAACCTGATATCTTCATTTACTTATCAGCCAGAATCAGAATCCTTTCTCCAAAGCAGACACCTCCAGCTACAGCTCCAAAGACAAAGTGAAGTCTTCTTTTGCCTTTGTTTCCAGTCATTTCCAGTTCATTTCCAGGTAAAGATGGCTCTGTCTGCCCTTCATTTAGATGTTTATGTTTTATGTTTTTCTTTTATGCATGAACAGAGAGAAATTAGGTCCAGATCATTGTGTTGAGATATATGGAAAGTCATTTTTTCCACACACCTTAGGAAGATACAACAGCAAACAGTTTTTTGGTTAGCATGAGTAAGGGCACCCTTCAGAACATTTTGAGCAAGTACAGAATTTCAGGTGCTTCTCATTATATTGAAACTAAGAATGGAGGCGAGAAAGGCAGCTGAAGGATAGCTAAACCCTGTCCCAGTTTGGTGTGATTTAATCTGAGATATCTAAAGTCACCTTTTAAATGACAAGAAAACATTTCATGAGAAGTTAAAAGCACTTTACCTAAGTCTCAGAGACAGAACTAGCTGAGCTGCATATGTAAGATAAGTGGCAAATTAGTCAGTGCGTGAATATAGATCTACAGCTGACGGCAGTTAAATCATGTAACTTCTATTAATTTGATAGAAATTTTGTCACCTGAAAACCAACTAGATCTGTATATGTCAAGGGGATAAACACCCTCAATACAATTCATACAAGGAGAAGGATCAGGTCTTGCTTATACTTGCTTTATATTGATGTAACTCTACTAGATTTTGATGTCTTATTCATACCACACAAAGTAAGATGGATGCTCTGTGATTGGTAAATCTATTACTGGTCTTACCACTTGTTAGGCAATGCACACTGTTCCCAAGTTGCCTTTCCTAGAAATCAATGGGAAGATGCACTTACAAATCGATAGCACAGTATGGCAAGAAACAATGGAGGCCATGAAGATACTGATTCAGTGTACAGATTTCCTGAGAAAATCATGCAAAGTGTAGACTTAATTAAATACAATGAGCTTAATAGTTTTGTTTCCACATAAATGGGCAGTACTCTAGAGATACTGTAGACTGTTGCAATTAATTGGTTTATAGCATTCTAAAACAAATATATCTGTGGTATTAACAGCTTGTTCTTAAGCATGTTAGGACAAATTTAGATCTCCAAGCATAGATGAAGACATAGAGAATAAGCCCAAAAATGAATGTGTTGAAGGTGTTAGAGAGATGATATCAAGGATTAACTCATTAACCCTATTTTATTTTTATTACTTCAAATATTTCAGATAAAGAAAAATATTAACAAAAAGCAATATCAGACTTTTTTCTTTCTTTATGCATAATTATTGTAGAACTGTTATAGATTACTTAGCAGACATGTCTCTTAATCAGTTTTATTAGGGGAATTACAGCTTCCTCAAAGAAAGCAATTATAGAGATAGACATAATCAACATGTCTTATTTGTCTTTCAAAACGCTTATCAGTCATTTCTGTGCTATCTACCTGTGTATCTCTGGGAAAATGGATTTTGGAGTCACATTTGAGATAGAGTTTGGTGGAGATATATTTTGTCCTCCACATATACTTTCCACTTTGTCTTTTGCATTCAGGTGTTTGCCAGATCAGAAATATTTATACCAAAGAATCCTATTGCTTATGTGAAGTACCATAAAAAAAAAATATGATCAAGAAAACAGTCTTGGAGTATTAAACAAAGTAAACATGCAAGAAAAACAACTGAGGTGTGAATGGCTAGAAATTATACACCAGAGAAAACAAAAATGTGAGGCAGATATTCGATGGTCACTTTACTTTGTTCATTCATTATCAATTTAGCAGGCTTGATAAGACTTTTTCATGTGATCAGATTGTGATTTATATTGCAACTGAAAATCAATTTGGTTTTTGATGGACATTAGTTTCAGTAGAACAAATGTAAAAGCTTCACACCTTTCATTGATGCTTGAATTAAACCAAATTAAAGGACCTGATATGCTTGACTGAGTGGTTATATGCCTCTTGTCAATATTACTGTAACAAGCAGTATGGAAAATCATAAATTAGTAATGCTGAAAGAGCACAGGGAAAATTGCTGGGAGATTGTTGGCATAATGGTATTTTCTAATGATATAGCAATAGGTGTTGCAAATCACGAGAATCACATGCAATTATGCTTAATCTGTGTTTAGAACTTTGACCCAAGCTTCTGTTGATATCAAGAGGAATACTGGAGGAAAAGTCAAGATAAAAATAATCCAGTTTTCCATATCAGAATGATCATATTTGACAATCAGAACTTCTGCAAATAAACAACAGCTTAAAATTACTTATCTCCTGACCAAAACTGAAATACTGGCACAGCATCATCCAGACCCTTAAACTGTGTAACTTTCATACAATCACAGAATCATAGCATCAATTGGTTGGAAAAGGCCTTTGAAATCACTAAGTCCAACAGTATGTGTGCACTACTAAACCACATCCCTGAGCACCTCATCTACCCATCTTTTAAACACCTCCAGGGATGGGGACTCAACTGCCTCTGCCAGTGACGGACAGCCTTTTCAGTGAAGAAATTTTTCTTAATGTCTAGTCTGAACCTCCCCTGGAGCAACTTGTGGCCATTTCCTCTCATCCTATCATCTGTCACTTGGGAGACAAATCCAACACCCATCTCGATACAATCTCCTTTCAGGCAGCTGTAGACTTCTCCTCATAAGACCTGTTCTCCAGCCCCCTCACCATCCCCGTTGCCCTTCTCTGCACACATTCCAGCCCCTCAATGTCCTTCCTGTAGTGAGGGGCCCAAAACTGAACACAGGATTCGAGGTGCAGTCTCACCAGTGCTGAGCACGGGGGCACTTCCCTGGTCCTGTTTGCCACGCTGTTTCTGATACAGACCAGGATGCTACTGGTTTTCTTGGCCCCCTGGGCACACTGCTGGCTCATGTTCAGCCGGCTGTCGACCAACACCCTCAGGTCCTTCTCTGCCAAGCAGCTCTCCAGCCACTCCTCCCCAAACCTGTAGCGCTGCATGGGGTTGCTGTATCCCAAATGTAAGACCTGGCATTTGGCAATACTGTAGTGTTTGAGATGGTAAGGGATCTTTTTACTCATGCTGTGTAATAACTTCCCTCAAAAGGAAGTTTTGAGTCATTTACAGTTTCAGAATTTCAAGTGCTTCAGATTAAATTCTCTCTGCTTGTTTTTTGTTTGTTTGTTTTTTCTACTAGATCAGTGTGAGTTTTCTGTTTATAAGGCATAGGGTAAATTTTATTTGCATTGAGCACTGTCTAGGGCATTTTCTAGTATTTTTATGATGGATTATTCATTCTTAATGTCATTCTGTTATTGTCATTTAAATGTCAGCACAAGTAACTGCAACTGCTTAATACAGAAAATGGGGGCATCCACCATTTGTTTGCTACTTCGGAGTATTTCTTCAGAATTTTATCTGCTACTTCATTAGTTTGTTGATCTTGGTTTTGATTTGGGCTGGGATTTTTTGCTAAACTCTGGTATTTTAGTTCTCCAATATTAAATTAATTTGTCTGGATCTTTTTTTTTTTTTTTAGCATTATGTAACTTCTCAGTTGATTTTTTTTTAAGGAGCTATTCATGAAATCCCAAAGTAGCAGTAACAGACCATGGAGGAGCCTTTATTAAGCTAATTGTAGTTTCTCTTTTTTTGATGGTCTGCTTCTGTAAACTCTGCAAAGAAACTCAGAATAATGATTGCCAAGGTTTTAAAATCTTTAAATAGACCTAGTTGGGGAAAAAGTAATTTACTTAAATGATTCATACTCATATATACACACTATATTTACTCATTGTTTATGTTTGTGAACTGACACCAACCTACACATCCCACATGAATTCTCTTTAGTTCCCATAATGTAGTGTATGGCAAAATATTGTTTCATACAGAAAAATTTTCTGACATGATAAAAAATATTCATCTACAGATCCTCCATTTCTGCTTCCTTCCTTGGTCCAGTGTTCCAACTGAAACTCTAGATATAAAGTTTGGGGTTTGATGCTTATGTTAATCTTGTCACCTGAAATATTATGGTAGAGAAATTACCAGTGTCAAACCACATTTTTTTAACTTTACACTACAAGTTCAACCAAGACATTTAATTCAAGAAAGGCCAAGAATGTCTCCTGCTATGATTAGATAGTGATTTTTCTACTCAGATACCCAAATTAAGCACCTTGAAAAGCCTTTCGATGTCAGTCTGCTTTGACCTTGCAATCATTACCATTGTTAAAGGCATTAGTGAGCGCTCATATGTACTATACAGTATTTCATTTCTCTATTTCAAGAGAGATTAATTTGGATTAGAATGTGTGCAGAGAAATACTCCTAGATTGCTGAATGGAGAGTTTAAGTTTGGAAAGGACACTTAAAATAATCTTGGCTCATTTAATTCAGGAAGAAAAATAGCAGAAGGCAGTTTGTAAAATCATCAGGAGATAAATGAGAGGGAGAGAGAAGAGTTAATTTAAGCAAAAAGAATGGTAACAGAACAAACTAGTATGAACTAGTCATGAATTACTTTGGCTGGTTGTTACGCATCTGAAGAATGAAATTTGGGAAATTACTTCCACCTGGAAAACAGAATGAGAAACTTAGCCTATTTCAGCTATGTACCCCACAATGCAGAGAACTCAGCTCTAGCTTGTGATGTCTTCTCCTTTTCTTTAGATGTTCTTTAGGGTTTACTCTTCTATTCCTAGTAAAGCTTTTTAGCAAAGAACCTAATAAACGCCACAGACTCTCTATAGATGCTGTCTCTCAAACTCCATCCCCTGATCATTAATAACCATCAGGAGGGCAGAGTTCCTTCTTCATCAGATGTTGGCTCAACTCCCCTCAGGAAAGTTAGCAAAAAGCCCCTCAAAAATATGACTTAGGGATTTTTTTTTTCTACTTTCTGCCTCCATTCCTTGGGACACGTCATCCAGAGGTCCAACATATAATCAGAGACCCCTGGTGTGTGATCTGCTTGCCAGATAACCCATTCGAAACAGTTCTCTTGATCAGATGCCAGCTTTTTTTTTCTATGTGAACAGATCTTCTGTTCCCAGCTGCAAAGGCGTACCTCTGTGAATACTAAACTGTCAGAGAGGCAGAAGAACAACAGAGAGGGTTAGGGAGTTGCACCTTAAAGCTGAGAAAACTGTCTTTGATTAAGATAAACAATGGCCGTCATTTTATTGAGAATTCAGAAGTTGCAGGTAGGCAGATCTTCTGAATTGTCACAAAATGCACCTAGCAGCACATTTTTGGATTAGGCATTAAAGCTGTGAAGCAGGCTGTGAGGTAGAAAAATAAAGCAACCAAGCTTTGGCCACCAAAGCATATTTGCTTGCTTTAAAAAGTACCATATTTCACTAATTGGATTTTCTGCCCTACAATTTTCACCACTCAAGAAGTCCAGTCAATAACAAAATGTGAAGAAAATCAGATAATTCTAGCTTTTTTCCCAAGTAGTTTATCCTCAGCACACTTGAGTTCTTTCTGTTAAATCTTAGTTGTTGCTTAGCACTTTGGGAGCACAATATTTGTTTTCTTACACATGTAGATCCTAAAGTCAGCCTAACTCTGTGAATTAATGTCAGATTAATTTTATTGAAATAGAAATAAGTAGAACTATGTGTACAACACTATTTTCTCAGTTTAGGATAAACTGAATTTTTTGATTCTGTGTCTCTGTGGACACCCTTTCAAGCCACAAGATTGTATCACGCATGATTACATTCCATGATGTACTAACTTTGGCTGGAATGGAGTTGACTTTCCTTAGAGCAGCTGATATGGTACTATGCTTTGCATTCGTGGTTAAAACAATATTGATAACATATCAATGTTTCATTTTTCACTGGGCAGTGTTTATAGAGCATCAGGGCTTTCTTTCCAAAACTCTCTACCACCCAAAGGCCAGTAGGATAAGGGTGGTCGAGAGGTTGGGAGGGGACATAGTCAAGACAGGTGACCCAATCTGACCAAAAGGACATTCCATACCATATGACAATTTGCACAGCAATAAAAGCTGAGGGTAAGGAGGTATTTGTCTTGGCAAGCAACCACGACATATACTGAGGCCCTGCTCCTAACAGGTTGAACATCTGCCTGCCAATGAGAAGTAGTGAATATTAAACTGCCTTTATCTCAGCCCACAATCTTTTCCATCTTATTTCTGTCTCTGTCCTTTTGAAGAGGGGGAGAGGAAGCACAAGTCTGCGGGTCTCACAGCTGGCCAAGGGAAACCCACCACATGTGACTGACTCAGGTTTTATAGTAACCCATAGGTTACAATCACAGAACTAAATAGGTCAGAAGGACCTTCAGCTAGTCCAGTCCCCTTATTCAATGCAGGTTGCCCTATATTAGATTGTTCATGTACTTCTCCAGTTTAGTTATGAATATCTCAAAAGACAGAGATCCCTCAGTTTCTCTGGATACTGTTTCCAGTATTTGACCACACTCATGGTGAAGTAATTTCCTAGAAAAATTGAGCCAGAATTTTGCATCTTGCAGCTCATGTCCATTACCTCTCATTGTAACTTTAAGAGTCTGTATCCTTTTTCTCTTCTTCTATTAGACAGTTAACTGCATTAAGATATAATTATAGAAGAGAATCATGGAATCATTAAGTTTGAAAGAGACCTTTAAAATCATTTAGTCCAACCATCAACCCAACACTACCTTGCCAACTAAACCATGTTCTGAAGTCCCATATGTTTTTCGAACATCTCCATGAAAGAGATCTCTGTGAAGGACATCTCCATCAGCACTTCCCTGGACAGCTTGTTCCATGTTTGATCACTCTTTCGGTAAAGAAATTTTTTCTAATATCCAACCCATACCTCCCCTGATTCAATTTAAGGCCATTTCCTTTCGTCTTTTCACTTGTTACCTGGGAGAAGAGATCAGCACCCACCTTGCTACAACCTGCTTTCAAGGAGTTCTAGAGAGCAGTAAGGTCTTCCCTCAGCCTCCTCTTCCCCAGGCTAAAAAATCCCAATTCCTGAAGCCCCTCCTCATATGATTTGTTCTCTAGACCCTTCACCACCTTTATTGCCCTACTCTGGACACATTCCAACACCTCAATGTCTTTACTGTACTGTGGCACGCATAACCGAACACAGTATTCAAGGTGTGGCTTCCCCAGCACCAAACCCCTCACCTCTCCAGTCATCTCTGTCCAAGCTGAACAAGTCCAGCTCCCTCAGCCTCTCCTCAGAGGGAAAGTGCTCTAGCCCCGCATCAAACTTGCTCCCATTTATTGGTGCCTCTTGTACTCAACTAAGACCTAGGTTACGATACTGCAAGGGAGATGGCACTTCCTCAGTAAGTTTGACTATGTTCAGGTACTTGCAGTTTTTCTTTTTGTGCCTCAGGTACAAATCACACATAGATACATAACAACCTTCTTAAAGTGGAGGTATTAAGCTACCATAACAAAGGGGCAACATTTCCTGAAAGAGCGGCTGACAAGCTCATTTTCTTAAAAACTTTTGATCTCCTGATTATAATGAAGCTAGTTGTAACTTCTTCTGGTCCCCCAAGGTCCTGTGTCTCAGCTGGTTGTTCCAAGATAATTACTCTCCACGGATCAAATGTTCATTATTAGACCTGCAGGAGAGTTCTTTTGATCTCCCGCATGCCGGGAACCTTTGCAGTCCTGCTTCAGAGCAGTTTTTCAGCTCAGTGTTTTTATAAGTAATGGTACCCAAGTCCTTCTTGTTTCCGGTGCTCTGACCGCTTGAACCATTCTTTCAGTGTCTTTAATAAGAATCTCCTGATTTACTAAACATATACCTTCACTGAGAAAATGTATCAATAATCAGTTCAATGCACTGACTGCATTGATTATTAGAGTAGCACTTTGTAAACATGACTTGAGTCTTCCAAGCAAAAGAACGGAACAAATACTTTATGAAATTTCTCAGATCTCCTTCCTGGTTTCTAAACCGGGAAGAAATATTATAATAGTATTTTCTTTTTTATGAATTCCCACCATATCATGCTTTCGAAGCGGAAGACATCATGTTAGCAGTTTACTATTAGTCCTTTCACACACTGGAAATTATATCGGATCAGCTCAGTGCAGATGTAAAGGTCCATTCTCTGTGTCAGGCTGCCTTCTCCCGGCTCAGTCCAAGGATGCTGGAAGGTAGCTGGGAGCCCTCTTGAGGCAAGAAGGTAAAGCAAGCAAATCACAAAACCTCTCGGCTCTGCCTCTTTATGCGAAGGCTCAGAACCTTCTAATAACCTGACCTGAACACTCAGAAACTAACCCAGAGCAGCTCCAAACATAATATATCAGTTATTCAAAATTATTTTTTTAAAATAAAGAAATTTAAAAAAAATGAAAACTTGATCAAACATGAGGTTTATCCTGATGTTGCTCAAAAGGCAGAACTAACTGCTTCTTCTATTTAAAAGTTAGTGCTTTTTTTGAAGAGTTTAGTGCTGTGATGACCTATCTCTGCAAACAGGAAAGATACCAATAACTACATACTAAATAGTAAATAACAAATAATAAATATATTTTTTAGTAATTCCTTAGGAAATATTTGAACAAAAAGCATCATTCACAGAGTTTAATTATTGAAAGGTTTTGATGGTGACAGAACTGTGCTGGGCAAAGAATGCCCTCATAGAAAGACTTGGGACTTCCAGGTCTCACATGAAATAAAGACCATCTAACCCAAAAAGGGGCGTTAAGTGTATGAGAATGGTCCTCTGAATTGAATGCAAATTATTGCGCTTATCAGCTCATTAAAACTGATGAATTCATCAAGCCAAAGACAAAAGACATCATGAAAGAGTGTTCTGAACACCAGCATTGCTCCTCTTTGCTGTGGTAAGACGACTATCACGCAAAAATGTTTTGAGCCGAATATAAAGATTAAGAAATTAGGTCTTTTTATTTGAGGAAGGCCACACATTGCAGGCATTGTGGTCTTACTAGCAAAGGCCGTGTATTCAGACAGAACTGAGTGAAATTTTGAAAAGTTACATGTGCTCAGTTTGTCTCAGAAGGGATGAGATTCAAACAGTCTGAAACGACAGACAAGTTATCTGCATATCAGGAATCTTAGCCTGTGGGAGGAAAGAACAGAAAAAATGACTTAACCTTACTTAATCTTGTTGTGGACATATATAAAAATTAAAATGTATGAGGATACTGCGAAAACACAAACAACTGAACTCTGCAGACTTAGAAAACAAACTCATGAAATATTCTGAGATGACAATTGACTGTGGAGTTAAGTAAGAAGTCTTTTCAGTGAAGCAGCTTTTAATTGTGTTTCTCTGCTCACCAAAGATGCTTTATAATGAGGATAAAATCAGAATTACTGCATTAACTGTAGCACGAAAAGAATATTCTGACTGATATGGTTTTGCTGCCATTTGGATCTACTGTGAACTATAGCTTTCTGCATATCTGTAATAATAAGCAAGCTTCAGAGGAGACTGTACCTTGTAAATTAATATCTGTTGTACAAATACTTATCTAAGGACAGGTTGCTTGTAAAATCACATGAAATAATAGAGATATTGTGTCAGGGAGTTTATAATAAGTTTATAATTACTTTATAACAATTACATTAGCTGGCTTTGTTTGCCAAAGTAGCTGCCAGTAAGAGCAATGTCAATGTTAAATAACTATGTATAACACTCATCTAAGTTGTCCATTCATCCACTAGAAAAAAATGAGTAGATAGATCTGAGCATACTATTAAGTCAGGGTGACTATGACCAACCAACATGGCATGTTTGTTAAAAAGTAAATGTAGAAATGTAGTCTTAGAATGCATTTGGTATTCATACACAAAATATTATCAAAATTATCTTAAGAGTCATAATATTAACTTTGCTGACTTAACTGGAAAATGAGCAGTTTTGAGCAGAATGGGACATTCTGGAGAAAGATTTAAGAGAAAAAAAATATCAAAATAAAACAAAACCAAAAAAAGTATAGAAGTTTGGTAATTCCATAGATCTTGGTATTGTTCCTGGCTTACACATGTTGAATTGAGAGGGAAAGTAAACTCTTCAAGCCCTAAGAGTGAGCTTACATATGCCATGAGCATGAGCATATGTATATATACCATGAGTTATTGTCCCTCAACAGTCTTCTCTTCATCAGATATCAATTACAAAATTGTTTATTGATGTTTATTTTTTCAAAGTCTTGTTTATCCTAGATTTTTTTTTTTTTTTTACAAAATGTCCAAAATATGTAAAAGGCATATTATACAATACATCCACTGATTTGAAAAAAAGACAGAATTACAGAATCACAAAATGCTTGAGGTTGGAAGGGACATCTTGAGGTCACCTGGTCCAACTCTCTTGCTTAAGCAAGGTCATGTGAGCTCACTACTACATCTAGACTCATTTAAATAGACAATAGGTTAGCTGTTTTAAAACCTTTACCCTTTCGGCAAATTCAGTCAAAATTTGTATATATATCATATAGGTAGTCACAATTAAGATAACTGATAGTCAATGGTGACTATTCTATCAGCTCTGAGTGGCCACTTAGTATACAATCAGAGTTACAGACTCTTTCAGGTTGTAAAGGTTTATAGCCAAACTTCAAATCAGGGTCAGCTATGAATTCAGGCCAGGTTGCTCAGGGCTTTATCCAGTCAGGTCTTTAAAACCTCCAAGGATGGAAACTGCGCAACCTCTCTGGCCAGCCTGCTCCAGTTCTGGGCTGTTCTCATGGGGAAAAGATTTTTCTTTATATACAGTGTGAACCTCTCCTGTTTCAACTTATGATATTGTCCCTCATCTTCCCAACAGACACAACTGTTATGAGCCTGGCTCTGTTTCCTTGACAACCTACCCATAGGCACTGACGCTGCCGCTAGACCCCCTGAAGCCATCTCTTCTCCAAGTTAAAGAAGCCCTGTTCCCTCACCCAGTCTCTCCTCACAGGTCAAGTGATCTAGCCTTGCCCATCTCAGTGGCTTCCACTGACCTCGTTAGAGTTTATCAGTATTTGTATTTCATGGGGGAAATTGAGAAAGGGGGAAAACCTAGATACTGCATCCTAGATGAGGTCCAATCAGTGTAAAGAGGCATAAACACCCCCTTAATTTACAGTGTTGAATTCCGTGCTAAAATCCAGTACTTGATATCCGTCTCTCTCACTACTCTTACATTCAGTCATTTTATAACAGACAGTAATCACACTGTTCAAGTATAAACAGGAAATCCATGCTCGCTGTACACATTGTTTCTTCTTCAGAAGCTGAGGAGTATGTCCCAAAATTACTTGCCCCATGATTTTCCCAGGGACTGAAGTGAGACTGACCACTTAGCAGTAGTTCCACAAATCATCCTTTTGATACTTTCTTAACATGGGAAGTTAGACAATTGCCACAAGTCAATGTTTCTTGGGTTTGCATTTTGAAAATAAGTTTATTATTTAAGCTATGCAAAAATTATATTTAAAATCACTAGCCATCAGATCTGAAATGTGTCTATATCTTGAGTTACTATTATATCCTACCTTTTTTTACATGGTTGCTCTCTCTTCTTCTCTCTCAATTCTCTCTCTTCCCATCCATGGTTATGTCTAAGAAATGATGGTGTGCACAGCCTGTTAAAGAAATAGGAAGGACAGTAACCCATGTTAAAACAAACTTGTGCTTTTCTCTAGTGCATTCAAGTTTTCTCAGTAAGAAAATATTATTCTGGTTGGACAATGCCTCCATTTGCAGTTATCATTTCAATTATCTCGTCTAGATTGCATTCATCAGCTTATTTTTTTTCCAACAAGTGTCTTCTGTCTACTTACTGAGTAAAAACAAACCCACAAGACTTAACGTGTTTCAAACAAAATCACATTTCAAATTAATTTACATTGCACATTCTTTTCAAAGGGGCAGCTATGAGAGGCAGTTATTTTTGATAGACAAGCATTTTATCAATTGTCAGAAAGATAAATCACATCAATATCAACCTGTCTTAATAGTCTGACATACAATGACATTTTTCACAGAACTCCAGTGAGGGGTACGCCTTCATCCCATTCAGGCTAACCACAGTGAGTCAAGAAAGCTGGGTAGCCAAATCTCTGCTGGGCAGGTGAGTGAGCAATGTGCATGAGGAAGGCATTAGAGCAGGAAATCCCTTCAACAAAGACCAGACTGTGTTTTCCTGTTTGATCTTCCAACTGGGCTCTGGAACGATTTTCAATAAGGTTGCTCAGTTTACAGGGCTGTATAAAATCTTCTTGTATGAGTGATGGCTCAGGGATGATCCAGTGCTTCCTCTGGCAGCAATGGGTTTTATGCTGTGGGACTTTCAGAATCTTATTTTCCTGTGTCACTTCTTACCTCTCTCATATAAAAATACTTGAGAACCTTTCTAGAAGTCCTGTATCCTAACAGCAACTGTTGAACAAAATAACCTCAGAAGAGCTATGAAAAGTGGCTTTTTCATTAAAACAACAGCAATTTCCTGCTACTCGTGTAAGTTTATTATTCCATTATTGATGTTGGCCAAGATCCAAGCCCATTGTACCATTTTACAAAATGTGCTACAAAGTGGTTTTGCTGCTACAATAAAGTGCATCTGTCACCCCAATTATGCAAAGCAAGTGTTTGACTGCAAAACTGCTTCAAAAACTGAATTAGGATTTTTCATCCATTTCTACAAGAAATACCATCACAAAATATACATTTAACTTGTAGAAGAGGTAGTATATTACGACTAGTACAGGAAATCAGACCCTTGTGTCTGTACCAGAATGCAATTACCATAATATAAAACTCATTTTTAGTATTTTGGACAATACTTCAGCTGCTGTTAACAATGTCACGCAAAATATGGTTTATTCAAATACATATGTAAACATATGGCTTATTCAAAGCCATATTCAAGCCATTTAGATATGGCATATTCAAAATCCAAAAGAATCTTCTTGCTCTATCAGTTTTATCAGATAGACATATTCCGGTCCCCTTTTTCATATCGAGTAAGAATAAGTTCCAGGTAATATCCTCACTAATATCAATATAACTCCTTGAGTATTAAAGAGCTATTGATTATTATGGGATTCAAATCTCTCTTTCCATAAAGCCCTTAATTAAGCTCTTGTCTGCACCACAGACATTTTAGTCAGGATACTGTGAAGTCAGCTGGTAAGTTGGAGTTTAAATTTATTCTTAGTGCAACAACCAAGCCAGAGAAAAGTTCAGTATTCTTTGGTGTTTGTTATTGAATTTCAGAGGTAGTGAATAAGGAGGCTGCAGAATCTCCATGATCAAAGATATTTAAGACTAGACTAAACAAACCATTTCAGAAAGAGGGAAAGATATTTCATCTGGACATAGGACAGGCTAATGGACAAGATTTCCAGCTCTGGGATTTTCTAACCATAAACACTTGTTGGATATCAGACTGTACACTGTCAACTGGATGATTTATGCTTTTGTAAAAGGTTATTCACATGTCTATACAGGATGTACCTAACAGTACATGAAAAGTGGTAGATTATTTGCCAGGAACTGAGTCATGTGGTATATAAACACATTGTATGTAAATCTTCCTACTTTTGCATTTGTCCCAAACCATAGCTTTTCTCCCTGTCTGTATTATTGTCCTAAACATGAATCCAGCAGTAAGTCCACATTACCTGGTATGCTCCACTTCTCATGAGGGAATGCACAGCCAAGGCTGTAACTTCGTGAATGTGAGAGAGAGCAGTCCTGGGTTCTGGTTTCCACTTCTCATGCTGTTTATTCACCTGCCTTTGAAAGATTCCTTGACACTATCTTTCCGTAGTGCTGAAACATAGCTCTAGGATTCCCCCCTTCTGGTAAATATACAGATTTTAAGTAAGCACTGATTTAGAGAGAACTTTCTGCTCATCTTTTGGTATCTATGAAACTTGCACTCTTTGCTGTGTAACATGTTACAGCTACAACAGGAAGGCTAGAGAAGATGTCTTTCTTTGTCTAGTGTTTAACAGTAAACTATGATTCTAAGGGGGTAGAAAGCACATTTTGAAGTCCTTAATGCTCAAGAGGTCCTTAAATGCAGCTGTTTAATTTCTTGCACAAATATAAAAGAAATTAAACAGTAAAAGACTGACTTTTTCCACCTTCGCTCACAGCTCTTCTCACTTATAGGTGCACAGCACTGCCTTCCCTAACTGTGATTTTAAATTAATCTATCCACATTGAATGTTTACTGCTGAATTCAATATGGTGAGCATTTATAAGGTATATTTTGAGCTTTCATAGTCCCCAGGCACTGAAATTCCTACTTTGTGAATGCTGAACAAGCCAAAATGTGAAACAAAAGTCAGGATACTGTTGCAGCAGTATGGGTTTGTCACTACAGAACTTGAAGCCCTGGGGTATTTCACAGACTAATATTTACCATTTACATGCTCAGGCTCTTATCTGTGTAGATATAGAGGGGGTTGTGGATATGATTTTTGCACTCACATTCCTAAATTTCACCAAAGTTGCACTCTAGTTGCCCAAATAGCTTTTTTCAGATTTGGCCATTTGCTAAGTAAATATGAAATATGAAATACAAATTAAAGACACAAATACTGGGAATGGGAAACCCACACTAGAATTAGAATAAGACTATTAAAATGTATCATAAATGTCAGCAAATAGCTCACTTACTATATTTTAGAACTGAATTGAGATGGCAGCTGTCAAGCCACAGATTCTGCCGGTCACACATGTCCACTAATATTACAGGCTCATCTATATCCCTGAGTATTTCTGGCTTCTGGATTTCTGGCATACAGAGTATGAAATCCAACATGTTAAAAAAGTGGGGCATTTTATTAAAGTTATTTACAAATCCTAGCTTTGATTTCTTGCTTTTTTAGTTATGTCTACATAATAAGATGTAATAACGCTGTTCTTGTGCATTGAGGAAAAATAGTGCGTACTTCAGAATGTAGAAATCATATCTTGAAAGACTTCATTCTCTGGATAAAATGGAAAATAACTTTAGCCACAGTGAAACAAGCATCCAGGCTTATTTTACTAGGTGTTATGCTCAGTTTTGGAAAAAAAAAGCGATGTTGGTGCTAATGACAAGCATTTCTCTGGTTTGTGGTTTCTAAACATTTATTGCAGTACATAGTGCCTCCTCTAAATTAACTTTGGTACAAGGAAGGGAGAAAGCTGTAGAGCCAGGCAACTTGCAAGCAAACCTCCAAGTGTCGCTTAACATGAGTAAAGTATGAAACATGACCCAGCAACAGCAAAGGTCATAAACCTTTACGGTATTTAAATATTAGTAATTCTGGCTACTGACATAACAAAATGAGCTGGCAATATAAACGTATCAGTCATTAATGTAGAACTCCTATTATGTGCCTCAATACCATATCCAGCTCCACAGTCTCTGTTTGCAATACTTGGATTTAACAGCAGTAATAACTGTAGTCATCTGATCTGATAGACAAAGTTAAATACAGACATTCTTTTCATTTGGGATTCAATATCTGGAAGAAATTCATTATGATACAAACCAAAACCCACCCCATTTGACATATGTGCTTCTTGAAAAAAATGCTTTGTTTTATGTACAGCTATGGAAAATTTATATTACCAAGACAGATTGCTAGGTCAGAAGACAAGCAGTAGTTTTCTAATGTTTTACATAAAACTGATGCCATCCTATACAGAAGTCCCTGGACTACCTCATCCTGCTGACACCATGACATCTTTTGAAGTTTAGGTTGCCTCACTTCAAAGAAACCCTAGCCAAAGTCCTGCAACTTAAACACTTAAACCAGAAAAGTTTGAAAACATACAGGTTCAAAAATCTTTAATTGCTTCACTTTGTGAGTGAAGAAAAAATTGAATGTAAAGTACGGCTAATAAATCTGGTTTATAATTTTATTTTTTCCTTATCCAGGAAGCAATTTTAAATGAAAAAGAAGATGGACAAAACAATAAGATGGGCTTTAAATGTCCTTACATTCCTGAGCTGTAACTTGCTGTTCCTAAATATATTTCTGCCCTAATATCTTCCCACATATGGGATTAAAAGAGATTATTTTAAAAAACAAGCAAAGAATATTTCTGTATTTTTTAGACCTCAATTAAGGGACAAAATTTGATTGTTCAAAGGCAAAGCAAATAGGGAATTCCAAATATTCACATCAACAGTGGAATATACAGGTCTTAGATAGTCCAAAATTGTTCATGTCAAAGCTTTCAATACAAAATTTTGTTCCAACAAAGTGAGTAACGAAACAACAAAATCATAATCCAACAATTTGTGAACAAGACTCGACCACTTTTGACAAATACGTTATTCATAACAAACCATTAATTGAAGTACCACATTAGCATTCAGTTCTGCAACCATATTTGATAATACAGCAAGACTTCCATGTTTATTTTTTGTATAACTTCTTATTTATTTTGATTGGTTTAACATCAAGAAGCACTGAATAATGGCGTTACTCGAGAATGTAGACAAATATTCACAAATAATTTCAAATATAGAAGGAAAAAAAACCCAAACCAAACAAACTTTCTTTTTCATCAATGATTTTGTATTTTGTGTACAGGGCAGCTTCTCCTCTCATTTATTGGACTGCAGATTAGTGATTCTTATTTTCTAGATTTAAACATTGAAGAAAATATGATCTCATGTTTCCCTTTTACTGAAATAGGCTTTCTGAAACACTTGACTGTAGAATAATACTTGTCAAACCGTAATAATCAACAGAGAAGAATGTCCTATATAGCGCTTTCTAAATGCAGTTTGTTTAGGTAAAAGCATTCATGACAGTATCAGCAGCAAAAGCACTTTGCTAAGTTGAGTACATGCACAGAAGGAGATGTTTGGCTATTCAAACAGGATTTATGTGTATAGTGAAGAAACTTGCATATTACTGGTGGGAGGCTTATCACAGCTTGAAAACTCTGGCCCAGACCCATCTTTATATTTGGATGACAATGCTGTAAGAGTCACCTTAGTCATGTCATGAGACAGAGGCAAAGACTGCGTCTCTGACACCTGGTACCTGACTAGGTATGCAGTCCTCTCCCACTGCAAGCACAAAGCAAAGTGTGCTAGCCTAAAATATCTCTGCTGATATCTCTAAATCCTTCTGGACCAGGTGTGCACCCCCACGGTTATGGATATGGAAAAGGAGAGGCTTGTGTTAGTCTGTGAAATATTTGTGACATCAATATGCAAATTTGCCTTACTATGGGGAAAAATTAATGGAGAGGATAATGATCATCATCTTAGTTGTTCATATTGCTTAAAAAAACTTGAGCAGGATTGTTATTGCATTTTAATTGCTATTTGTGAGTTTTATTGATTTTATGCTGACATACCTAGAAGAAAATGTAGATGTACTCTAACTGCTAACATTAAAACAGAAAATAATGATCGTTAGCTGCAAACTAGAGTATATTACAGTATATCAGGAGATTTCTTAGTTAATTATTGTTTGTCTTAGCCGTAGTCAGAGGCCATTCGTTGCTTCCTAAAATTGCAAGCTTATTGCAGACCAGTCCAAGGTTATATGTTTCCAAACATAATTGTTCTGTGTACAACATTAGCTAACAAGTAATTATAACTACTAGCTGCTCCCAGCTGGTAATATGCTTAGGTAATTCATACATTTGGGCTTGTCAGTTTAGGTTAAATTATTTGAGAAAAAGCCTGAAGAGAGTGATTCAGATACAAAAAAAAAAATGAATAGGATGTGCTGCCCTTTAAAAAGAATAATTTAAAATGTAAATATTTTAAAATTCACAACTTCCATGTTAATCTGTCTCAGAATAGGATTTGAGAAAACATTATATTGATAACATTTCAATAAAGTACCAAAAGCTCAACTCTCAGAGCACATGCTAGGTGGAAGAGGAGTTACATGGTTTGCATTTATTTTTAACTAAATTACTACTTTGAAGTCAATAATTGTACAGCCATCTTGGATACCAAAGAAAGCCTTTTCTAGCATCTAATCATGCTTAATGTCCACTTATTTTGAAAATTATGGAAGTCTTTTAATTTAAGTAGTTCTGTCTTTAAAGAAAACTTTCTTCAGTACATAGGATAGTGCTGATTTGTTTTTTTTCTTGAATTTTATAAGTGTTCAGATACTATTTTTCTAACTCCTGCATTACAAAGAATAACTAATCAATAAGCAGCTAAAAATAAGACACTAAGTATCAAAGAAAGAAGTATGTTCAAGATGCAAAAAAGCATAGTATCCTGATAACTTGAAACTGATGTTCTGTAGACACTTAATAATCACTAGAGAGGAACCTGAGAACTGAGTTCTCAAAGTTATTCAGGTGACATTTTAGTGAAAGATCCAATGCTGATTTTAGCCCAGAAAAAACAGGTCAGAAGAAGAGGAAGTTGTCATGATTCTAAGTGATTTGAGACTCCTTTCATCTTTGGGAACCATCATTGCAGCAGAGAATAATCCAAATTAGTGCTCAGAGGTCCACAGGCACCAGATCTCCCCAGGCTCCAGAGATATGTACAAACTACCTGTATGTCACTCAGTGCCTTTAGACCTCTGAGCCAGGGCTTGTATGTTTTCTTTGCCATTCTTCCACCAGATAATTTCACCAGGATTTTAAAGCATATTCTATTTATTTGGATTCTGTATAAAAGTAAATGTTACTAGACCAATAAACTAAGAAGTAATCTTAATATTTTTGCTACAAAATATGTGAGCACATGACTGCATTCATTATATCACAAGGTGTCATTTCTACAAAAGGCAATCCAACAAAGGTGGAAAGCCAACGAGAACACTAAATTTAAGAATGTATAGTCATAACTTTTCTCATTCTTCTAGGCAGGCTGGGTTGCAAGGGTTCTTTTGAAATTACAGAAGTTAATTTTAGGAAGTATGTTTTCTGCACTGGAAAGACTCCTTGCTAGTGCTGTTTATTGTCCCAACACACCTTCTTTGCTTTATTGTTCACCCTCTGTGAGCTCAGAAATATTCCTTGTTGTACTATAAATGAATGTTTTTCCAGCCCTACCTACAAAGAGTTTGTGGGGTTTTGAATGCCCTTATGTCACAAAATTCTCCTTCGCATTACATTTCAGAAGACTGAAAAAATTTCCTCTGCCATTTTGGGCAGTATCTTGAATAATTTCATTCCAACAAAACCTGTCATTTTAGACTACATGTAACTATAGTATCAAAGTATTTTTCCTGCTGAATTTGCTTTCTTAGTCTTCAGAGACTTTGCTTTGCTCAGAAAAAGAACAGAGTCAGCTGAACTATAAAAACCGCTTAACTTTCATGGGCAGGATGATGCAAACCTGGTGGGCAGCTTTTACCTTTCATGTTCTGGTTGTTACAAACAAAAAAATAAAAGTATTTTTGCCTGAGAAATTTCCTCTCATTTGTTTGTGTGTTTGTTTGTTTTTCTTGGGGAAAGTTACAAAACATGCATTTATTCCATGCTACATCCTTCTCTGTAGATATATAAATGTCCCTGTGATGTTTGCCATAGCATTGTAGTATTTACGTACCCATTCCTTAAGTGCTTCTTAGTTACAAGTGCTTCTTAGTCTATTTTTTCTGTGTTGCACCTTCTAGCTGCTGATTCTTGTTAAAAGCAATTCATGGATGGCCATGAATTAAGTCCTTTAGTTGTCACCAAGCTATTCTTCTGGCGCCTTAGCTATATCTAAGATCTTCTGTCACCTACTCCACTTCCTCTCAGAAAATATCTCCAAAAGAATATGTGTAAAGGAGAATCACATCACTGTCCTTTTACCTGGTTCAGATCCTGAAGAGAGACTTCTATTTGTTCTTCTTCTTCTTGGTCCTTGAATTCAGCTGGTTGTGCTATGTGCAGTTAGAAATTATTGTACAGCTCACTATATGAAAGTAACACAATTATCAGCAGATGAATAGACTCCACATAAAAAAAGTTTAAGTTCTTTATTTACAGCAGAAAACTATTTTTAGTGAAATCAATAAAAGGAGAGTTTGTAATGGGATCTTTGTCGTCCTTTAAATTCACTGATATCTATAGAGTTTAGTGGAGTCAGTCTCTAATAAAGATATCCTGTAAATAGCTGAGAGACAAGAGGCAACTTCTATCAATACAAAATTTGTAAAGGGTGGCCAAGGAGTCATTGGAAGCCAGAAACAGAAGTTTGAAGCTTTTAGCTGCCTGAAAAATTTTATAACCTTGGTGAGATTGGCAAATTTAACACTAGCTCACTAATAACATGCAGGTGATACCTCAGTACAGTATCACTGCAAAAAGTAATATGTCTTCACTCCAAATGTGTTCTGGATAGCAGGAATTTAAGAAAAATAAGATGGCAATCTACGTGGCATGAAGCATATTTTGTTGCAGAAACTTGAAGTCCTGGTGGTGCCTATGAATATTTCCTAAAGTCAATGAATCAGTCTTCTCTTCAACAGCAGAAATCTATTCTGTTACTAAGAAAAGGGAGATACATTCAGTCAAAAGTTTAGACATTTCAGCTGAATCAGTCAATAAATATGCATAATCTGTAGTTTTCACTCTCTCCTGGTTATTCTAGCTTAAAAAAACAACAAGTCCATTGTAATCCTTGGAAAAAAATAGCAGTAGAAGCACGGGGATGGTGCCATAAACTACTTTTGGTTCTAAGTAGATTCAGAAGCTGTCTTCCGGATTTTGGATCTGTGTGACAAAAGAGACAGTTGGAGACTACAGCAGGCTGGGTTCTTCTAGTCACAACTAAAAATGGTTCTGAGTCATTTTGTACCCTTTTGACTACATGAAACCTGTAGCATGCTGTTAGCCTACACAGAAGTCCAGTCTTTCATCTAAGTAAATCTAACTGCAATGAATGAGCCAAGTCAAGGTCACGATGTAGGGGAGAATTCTTGGATTCAAAGTTCCCATGTACAGCCTTTCTTTGGGAGCACACAGAAGATTCCTCTTGTGCTAGATAGTACATACAAATGGGAGGTAAAGTAATACACAAAAGTTAGTTGATCCCACTGTCCATGTCATTGACACAGTTGTTAAACAGCACTGGTCCCAATACTGATTCCTGAGAAACACCACTTGTCACTGGTCTCTACTTGGAGCAGGACCTCTACAGGCTTGAGAGGTGGACCTACGTGAATCTCATGAAATTCAGCAACGCCAGGTGCAAGGTCCTATATTTGAGTTGGAGCAGTTTCAAGCACAAATACAGGCTAGGTGGAGAATTTTTTGAGTGTAGCCCCGAAAAGAAAGACTTGGAGGTGCTGGTGGATGAGAAGCTCAACATGAGCTGACAACATGTGCTTGCAGCCTAGAAAGCCAACCATATCCTGGGCTGCATCAAAAGAAGTGTGAACAGTGTATTGAGGGAGGTGATCATGCCCATTTACTCTTCTCTCATGTAACCCCACCTGGAGAACTGCAATCAGTTCTGGAGTCCTCAGCAAAGAAAGGACATGGATCTGTTAGAGTGAGCCCATGGGAGGGCCATAAAGATGATCAGAGAGTCAGAGCACCTCCCATATGAGGCCAGGACAAGAGAGTCAGGCTTGTTTAGGCTAAAGAAGAGACAGCTCAAGGGAGACCTTATAGAAGCCTTTCAGTACTTAAAGGGAGCCTACAAGAAAGCTGGAGAGGGGCTCTTTATCAGGTAGTGTATAGATAGGATGAGGGGTAATGTGTCTGTATGGCTGATGCAATCTCCCAAACCATGGCCAAGTATGCTCTAGGATAGAACAAGCTGGCACAGGTTAGAATTGTGCCAGGGAGTTTATGGAAGAGTATGCACCAGTGTTCAAATTGTGCTTTGGCGTGGAGAACTTATTTACAATAGAAGTAGTTTTTAGGACTTAGACATTAGTGTGAACAGCTCTACTATGTTTTGCAAAACAACATTACTGCTATGACAGGGTAATGTAATATCTGACTATAATTACAAAATACACTTCTAAGTGAAATCATAGCTGTAGTACTTGAACTGTCTGAAAACTTATGGAAATAAATTCCTTTAGCCATGTGAAAAATAACCTCTTACACGGGGTGCCATGTGAGTGGTAATAGCAGACCATTCTAGCATAGGAATTTATCATTGCATGATTGTCTGGAAGAGGCAGTCATTGGGTTTAATTTGGGGGTATATTGTGAAAATATAATATTTTGAATTATAGAATGAAAACACATTTGTGTAAATTTCTGGAATTATCTGCTTTGGAGGCACCCACAAAACAGACAAACAGCTACCCAAAATAAAGTATTCATTCTAATATTACTTTGTGCTCCAACTAACAAAGTAAACCACAAATTTGGATGTCAGATGGGACCATCACTGCACAATCATCTGAAGTATTCCTTAGTTTTGCAAATAGTCTTTTAGAAGGATGACCCAACATATGCACAAAAGGAACTCTCTCTCAAGGGTACACAGACGATAGAATCACTCACCCAGAGGGGTGAGGGCTCACTCAAGAACATATCCAGAACTAAAAAATCACTAACCAAAAGGAGGGTCAGAGTATTTAATCCTGGGAAGTTCCCTTGGATCCCAAGGGGAGAGTTTCCAATCACAGACACACAGCTCCAAGGAAAACCACTCAAAGGGGCCTTCCAGCAGGACTTCTTTTATACCGAATCGAATTTGATCTGTGGTCAATTCTAAATGACTCAGGGACCACACCTCCGAAGAACTGTGCACCTACCAACAGTTTACTATGTCCTTCCCTCTGCTACCAGCAGCACAAGGGATGGGGAATGAGTGTTGCAGTACATGGGAAGTCCCAGTCTTTGTGTCTTTCACAAGCCCAGTATTTGTCAGGTTCTTGGCGGGCCCTGACCTTTGTTGGGTCCTTGCTGGGGCAGTTGCACCTGCCACACTATCATATGAGAACACAGTAGATATCTATCAGATTACAGTGGTAAATTCAGGCTTTGCAATATATGGCAGCAGGTTGAGGAGATTTGTGGCTGTTTTCAGGAAGGTATCCTGAGGTTCATGTAAGCCCATAGCAGTTCATAATTTCTGGTGATGTTAATTGCTAGTGTTTCAGTTATTAGCTACAGGTGGGTAAATAATAACATTATAAAGAAAAGAAGAGGTCAACTATCTGTACCATAAAGGTTTTACTGATGGCAAGCTAAGGAATAAGAAGGTCTGTAACTATCACGATCAGCTTTTGTTCAGGAGAAGCTGGGAGCACACTACTATAAAAGCTAGCAACATTTTCCTTTCAATAGCTGCAGCTGATACACTCAGATATCAAGATCGGTAGCATAGTTGGCTATTATAGGTTATGCAAGAATAAGGTAAAAGTTTGAAAACACACAAAGTTGTCATCCTGATAATTTACCTATCATACATAAAGATCTGCCGTACTTAGACCAGTCCTTCTAAAAACTTTCCAGAGAAAGAAATGCACTAGTGTCTCTAGGAAGTCTATTCTAGTGTCTCATTAGTTTTACTGTTATCCAAACTGAATATTTCTTTCTTCAGTGTTTGGTTGTAATAAGATTGTCCTATTCATCAGTCTCTAATCATTTATGCAAGTCCATTCACTTGGAGACCTTCAGGTTATACAGTAGATCCTTATAAGATGAGAAAGAGGATGACATTGCATCAAATCCCAATTATTCCTTGAATTCTGGTCAGATCTTTGCTTTTGTGAATCAATTCAAATGCTACAAATTGTTCACAACTGTTAACCCAATTAGTTCTTTCCTGTTTTTGAAATTCCATGCATTTAACTAGGTGTTCAGCAAAAATGTTACTAATTCCAATATTGCCAATGAATTCTAAGTACAAAAGTCAGACCTTCCTGTTTCTGGATGGACCTAAAAAATCTGAAATTTTTCTATAGAATTCTACTTACACCAAATATATTTTATTACATAGAGAAAAGATGGTGCTGCTCTAGGACATGTTAATGCTGTCTATGGTGCTTATCTCCAAGGTTGTCATCAGACTATGTTTAAGCTTTAGCCAAAAACCTCTTAGGAAGTCAATAAAGCTATCTCTACTTACGTCATTTACCAACTTGTCTAGCATTAATTTGAGTAGCATTTACATGGACCCAACTTAGTATAAGTTTTAAACCAAACAAAGTAAAAAGGAACCTGAGATTTTTAATCATGTACAGAGATATGTAAACAAGAAGAAGTTTTAACTGAAGACAGAGATCAAATTTGTCAAATGTTAATGTCTCAGATTTGACATGGATATACATATACAGGCAAATAAACAGATGCTTATTTGATTTTCAGAAATGTTGAGCACCTGCAGTCCCTACTGATTCTCTGAGAGCTAAACAGATTTGATATTTTAAAGAGATGAGACAATATATTTATTCAATGTTTATGTGTTTGAGTAATACTATATTTGTGCTGCTAAATTTGTGGTTTTAGTATCACCAGAAGTGGATTAAATGAGATTTCCTCACACATAGTCCCATCACTAGTGTGTTTCTGTATCCTTTAAATAAACTTTGTATTTTAATACTTTCTGGTTCCTTCATAGTTATTGTAGGGTTGCATCTGTTCTTACTAGGTGAACACAGAGAAGGATTACTGACATGATAAACTAAGTAGTTGCTCTTAAGACCTTTATTTTATGGCACAGTTCTAGATAAAATTAAATCAATGACACTTTATATTACAGGTCTTACCCACAGTGAGCAGCTGGAGGTTTATCTGCATAAGGACTGAAGAAGCTATTTTTTTAGGCACTAATGCTTTCAGTGCTTCTAAAAGCAAAGAAATAGTAGAATAAAAATCCTATCAAAAAACACCAAACAACAACTCAAGAACAACATTTCACTCCAGTAGTTACCCAGAAACCTGATTTCTTTTGCTTTGTGTCAGGCACTTAGCATTATTGTTGCAGTTAAGGAAACTTTATGAGAGTGATTAAAACAAAACTTCTTGAAGGAGAGGTGACACAAAAGACTGCAGCATCACCCATGAAGTCATTTATCTACTGTGAAAACACAGATCTCTTGCTTTATTGAACAACTCTGTAAAAGCTCCACTTCATGTCTAGGGCCAGATATTCACCTGGCACAATGGACCCATACTGATTTATACGAGCTGAAAATCTAAACCTCTGAGTTTATTACAGTATCACTAAAAGGGGTGATTATTTGTAGCAATGCATCACAATATGATAATAATTCTCGGAAACCTATCCAGACTGGAAAAGAAACATGTCTTTCTGCAAAGCATTTGTGCCATGCAGGCTATCTCTTTTTCAGTTGTATGGGTTTCTATTATCATTTTTAAAATACAGATGATAATCATGCTACTACCTCAGGTTTACCCTGCAAAACACACCATGAAAAATTAGTGGTATATAACTTCTGAAATCTTGAATGACACTGAGCCCCAGGTGATCTTATTAAAGTAAAGTATGTGCTCTCCATTTGGCAAGGTCTCAGAGAAGACACAGCCATCCTGTCCCACAGGACTGTTGAGTCTGAGCCCTGCATGCACCCCCAGGCTCTGCAACCTCTGCCCACACCCAAGGTTTGTCTGCCTGTGCTAATACGGTGCTCCCATCTAAGATGGGATCAGAGTGTGGGGAAAAAAGCTGTAAAAGACAGCCATAAAAGCCCTATCAGGGCCTCTTCCTGCTTTGTTCAAACGTTTAAGCAGTAGCTGTTGTCCTCAGTTGTGGCCTAAGCCACACTGGAAGTATGCCTGTACCTGGTCCTCTTGCCGACCTGCCTATTTAGCCTCAGACTTGCTTTATCACCAAGGACTTTCTTGGGCTATGACTGATCCTGGTTACCATCATTGGACCTGCCCGACTCTCCTTCCTTGGACACAGTTGGACTGTGCCCTTGCCAGGAAGGACATTGCCCTGCCACCTTGTTGCTGCTGTGGCTCTTGGATTGCCTTCCCTGGAGGACAACTCACTCTTGTTTCTTCCTGAGATGATCATCTAACTCCTGCACATATCCTCCTATTGGCAGCAGGCGTAAGTGAAAGAGCGTATGTTGTTGTTTTTGAAAAACAAAGATGAAGAAATGCGCTTGACAAGACCATTCTTATTTGATATTAAATTTAACAAAAATTGTAAAAATTGTTTTTGCTATACAGAAACCTTCTGTTTATTAAGAGTTTATAATTTGATATGTCCAATGGCTGAGAGAAAATTGCATCCGGAGCACCACAGTCCAAGCAAAACATTTATCTGCATTTGCTTCATTTCAATAATAGAAGTGGTTATTGGCATGCTAACCAAGCTATAGACCTGTCAGCTCTCATGCAGGAGTGTGAGACTTTCTCAAGGGCTCACCTCAGCTTGCAATACACTGTTACAGTCTCTCTTCCCCACTGAGAGACACCACATGTGAAGATGCAGAGGGGCAGAGGATTTCAGGCCCTGCACTGTAATAAAGGGTGGGCCTCTCCATGAGCGTCCCACACGGAAGTCATAGCAGAAGGCACGCTTATCCCACTACAGTTGCACACCATCACTCCTGCCTTGTCACAAACTCAGCACGGGGAAATGAGGTGAGCTGGTGCACATCAATCATAGGAGCCACCTTGTTGAGTCTCATGGGCTAGGTCAGAGAAAAAGTGGAGGTCTGAATCAAGCCAACCCCAACTAGCTCATTTCCTAATTCTCTGCTTGGTGGCAGATCTGGGTCAGGAGAGTGAAAATGAAAAAAGCAAAGTTAATAAACTGAATGGATGAGGCTCCAGTCCCAGCTGTGTAGTTTAATTCTGAAAGGACAAAGCCTGTAGCCTGCTTATAGGACTTTACTACAGGGAAATAGCTAATAACGATGTAAAGTCACACTTTTAACAAAAAACTCTTAACAGAATTAAAGTGTTAAAAGGATAAATTCTCTTTTCATGGAGTCATTTAGTACAGTGCTGTACACTCACCTTAACAGCAGCCCTAAATGTTAATAATGTGAAGAAATTATGTGCAAGTTTGACATTTTGGTGTCAAGCTTCTCAGTATGAACAACTCACTGAAATGGTAGTAGTCGTGATACAAATTTGTCCTAATAGAGCTGCAGACATAAAATTGTGCTTAGAAGTGTTTTGGGGAGCCAGGCTGTTGGCAAGGTTGCCATCAGAGGCACCCAGGTCCAACGGCGTGCCAGACAAAGGCCACTACAGTTCAGCAGCTCATTAAGCATTTTAATCATGCCCAGCAGTTCTCTGAATTGTGGTCTTTTCAGTACATCAATTTTTTTCTCTAATTGTATTGATTTTAGCAAATTGCAGTGTCCTTCTGTTCATTTTCAACTATGCACAGCGAAAACTTGGAGTATGATAGGCAAAACAAACTCACTGTTCTCCAGCGAGTTATTTTATACCATTAGACCTTTATGGGACAAAACAGCGACTTCAGAGCTAAGAACATATGAACATATTACAGTTATTACAAAATAAACGGAAGCTAAGTTTCTAAACTAGACCTTACATTCATCTCCCAGAAAAGAAAAAAAAAGAGCACTCAAGCGAATGGAGCACCAGCTCTGTAATTACACGCCTGTTTATTTTCAGTGCATGCAGGGTGTAATTGCTGGTGCCCAGCTTTATCTTTGGGTCATCACAAAAAACCAACCATGCCACCTGCCATCTGCAGGCTGTCCTCCCACACCAGAGACCTGAATGCTAGCCCACTCTGCTTCCTAAATCACAACTTAATAAGGCAGAGAGCTACTAAAATCTGCTCCATTAATTAGGGACTGTCATACAACCTCTAGCAAACTAGCAACGCAACCCCTATCCTCTTTCTTCCCCACGTAGATAAGCTAAGATTCTCTCCCACACTTTCATTTTACAAAGCGTGTCATAACTGTATTGATGAATCACGCCAGAGGTAGGACATGTGCATCGATGTAAATGCACTGAAGTCAATGCAGCTAAATATTATAGCACCAGTGATCTCATTCATGGCAGGAAGAAGAGAAGGCATACTTGGTTGTTTGGGGAGTATGTTTCTGTTCCTCCTTCTCTGACTTTTTTACTCATTTTAGTGAACGATTTGCTAATTACATGTTTATGTGTGTACCACTAACCTGCACCTCTTCGTGTTTGGAAATCCCCTTTCTCTGCAAATCAGTAGACACTTTGACAAGATTGATTAAAGGGACTTACCAGCTTAATAAAAAAGCGTAGCTTCAAAATTTAATTTAAAATCTGTTCAGGTAGTTGTTACCCTCACTAAAAATCAATGGACCAAATCTCATACATCTCATATATATCACCAGAATTCCACTTAAATCAAAGGGCTGCCTTAATAGCAGTGAGGAAGGCATTTGCCCAGTGGGAATGTTCATTCAAGTAATCACTGCAGGCTTACGTCTGTCCTTGTTAAGACTCATCAGTCACTCAGCAATGTCAACTTTAATTAGTTTATTTCCTTTCAAAATTTTTCCCCACCAGTGAAAGAATGCGATGAAATAAGTAAGAAAAAACTACTGCAAATCATTAACCTGTAAAGATAATATACGTGTCTTGCCTTTATTTCTTCCCCTCTTTACCTTCAAGCTGAAGGCTCTTAATTAGCCAGAATATCTAGTATCTCTAAAGTTTTAGACTATGTCATAAAATTGTTGTCCATGAAGGGCTTGGGAGGCTAAAGAGCCAAGTGTCCAGAGAGATGCCATGGCAAAAAGAAATAAAGCAAAGCCAGTAGTGAACTTACTCACAAAGACTAACCTCGGTCCTGGGGACACCTGACCTGCTTCTCTAAGGTATTTTTTTATAATGAACGGCAGATAATTATGGAGCAAATAAGTCTTTAGGCTCTCTGAAACTGCATTCCCATGGGAACTTCCATACCCTCAGCTCCAGTGTTTACATTTTTAGAAGCAGTATTTCAAAAGTAGATTGTGCATGGAAGGAAAACACAGAAATCATTTAAGGACTGGAGAAAAAATACTGTCGGAGATTGAGCTCTTTATTTTATCAGAAAAGAAGACTGAGACATGAGTAGATTAAGGTGTGTAAGTGTTTTCATGAGTAAAAGATACTAAAAAGGGTACTAAAGAGGTCTCTAATCTAGCAGAGGAATGGATAACAGGGACCAATAGGCTGGAAGTAAAAGACGGGCAATTAAATTTTTAAATTAAGTACACAGTGTTAACAGTGAGAGCTACTGAAACAGACAACAGAGGAAAATGGTAGTTTCTCACCATATTCAAATTTTTCAAGTCAGGACTAGATGCTCAGCTGAGAAAAAAGTTTTAGAGAAACTATGGGCCTCAATGCAGCATTACAGACTGATACTTAATGACCTGAGATTTTCAGGAAATTAGCTAATCTAATAGACCCTCAAACACTATGAAGCTAAACTCTAACTCTTTAGGGATTCAGATGTAGGCTTTGCACAAAACAGCCATCCCAAAATTGTTTAACTCAACAGTTTTGATAGCTTCTGGTATCTTTCAGAACTGACTGATTTCTGAAAGATTTCCCTCTATAACAGCAGTTCTGCTGAGAATTGAAAAGCTAAATATAAACTGAATACAATTATCATTTGCAGTAATAAGTGTTTATTGACAACGGGACTGATGTCTGTTCTTTCATACCAGTTCTTAAAATCAATAAGGTGTCTGTAATTTTTTGGTATAAATTACCCTGCTTATGATAATAAATGTGATCTTTAGTGGCTGTAATTCACCTAGAAATCAAGATACACAAAGGGATGTAGGGGATGAGTATACCGATGTGATCTGTAAATATTCATTAATTGCACATCACCACAATATTATGAAGTGAGTAAATGCCATCACCCATATTTCACAGATATTTTCCCATCTGGGTGGCATATTCAAAGGTGTATAAAAAAAAGACCATGGCAAAAAGAGCATTAAAACACATATGAGAAGCCCTGGCCCTCTTGAAGCTGTTTGCAGATTTGGGGGAATTGAACTGTCAACTTGCTTTGTAGCTCAGGTTAAACCTAAATCCACCCTTGACACAGTGAAAGGTTTTCCATTCAGTTTGTACTTGATCTGAAAACTTGTGGCAAAAGAAATATAATGATCATTCCTGATTTATTTATGTTCTCCTTTTACTGTACTATGTCTTGTTTGACAATCACACTGAATTACCAGATGGAAAACATTCTTTACTGTCTGCCCACTTTATAATATTTTTATGTATTTCCCATGAGGGTAAAGTGAACTGAGATTAAATTCTACTACAGAAATATTTTAAAGAGAAATATTTTAAAATATTTCTACAGAAATATTTTAAAACCCATAAGAAAAACATCCAGGGAGAATAAAATCAGGCCTTTATTCCTAGTACTACAGTTAATGTTAGATGTATTCTTCAGCTATGTAATCTGGTGTTAAGATTTTCTTTGTGCTCAGAGAAAAATATAAAAATGAAGATAAGTCTCATGAATTAAAATTTATTAAATGAGAACCACCTGAATGATTTGGTGTGAAAAACATCAATGCTATAACTTGTTACAGTTCTTAACTCTGTTTTATTGAAACTCATACCAGGAGATTGGGAGTTATCCCAATAAAGTTACATAGGATAATAAATAGGTTTTGAGGTATTTTAAGTGATTTCCAATTCAATAATTTCCATTATCTTTGACTTGAGCCATTGAGGGGAAGGTTGAAGACAATGGAATGTAACACAGTGATTCTAAGTCACCTTTTTCTACCCTGTGGATGCTGACAGCCACGCTTTCACTGCTCACACACCTTCATGGCTTCTCCCCACTTTTACATCTGTCATGGTTTAGCTCAGCCAATAACAAAGCACCATGCAGCTGCTTGCTCACTCCTTCCTCCCTCCGGTGGGATGGGGAAGAGAATCAAAAAGAGTCAAATTTGTGGGTTGCTATAAAAACAGTTTAGTAAACCACCAAACAGAGAGAAAAATAATAACAACAACAATAACAGTAAAAGAACATACAAAGCAAATGATACACAGTGCAACTGCTTGCAGCCCAGAAAATCAACACTCACCCCGCTCCTGAGCAGCAATTCCTCCTTCTGGCCAACTCCCTGAGTAAAATACTGAGCATAATGTCATATGGTGTCAAATATCCCTTTGGCCAGTTTGGGTCAATTGTCCCATCTCTGTTGCCTCCCAGCTTCTTGTGTGCTTCCCACCTTACCAGGAAGAAAAATCAACTCTAGCCCAGCCAAAACTAACACAGCATGGAAGAAGATAAGTGGGCAAGAAGCTATTACAAAACCATGATCTCCACTTGTTTGCCAGTGGAGGCCATTCACACTATGGCCCTCAATGTCACACATTTCCTTCTCTTAGACCAGGATCCCCGTGCGTTCCTTACAGTGGAAAAACTGCAGTACCTGACAGGTATTATTCCTTGATTCAACAGACCACAAAGCTTTCTTACCACTAGCTCTGGACTCTTAAAGCAGGAATTATTGTCCCATCATCTCTACAGCAACTGCTAATTGACTTCTGTGCCTTTTCTCTCAAGAACTATGCAGATTATCAGGGGCTCAGCAAAGTTAGCAGCAGTTTCTCTTTCAGTGACTTGCAAGCGATCTGAAGTCTCTCTTCCAAGGAAATGTTATTATGTAGAAAAGTGACATATGTCACCTAGAAGAAACAAACACTTTGCCTTGATTTCTCTACAAGGTCATTATGTAATGGCTTCCTACATTCGGAGCACTTTCCTTATATCTAACAGTAATCATTGAACTAGACTATCTTCTTCTTCAGGGACTTCTTGTAATATTTCTCCAAGCTAACCTTTTACCTCAGGTACACAGGAGGGTATTGTTTCAGCCCTCAAATGGACAATCCACTGTACAAAATGTGTCACATACAAAACTGAAAAAGTTGAGAATAAGCAATGCAAAGAGTTAGAAAATACCAGCACGGAGAGAAGGCTAGCAAGAATGACACTTTCCTTCTAGTTGCAATAGAGAATAGGACATTGATGTGATAAAATTATATAATGTTCTTCCCAGACAGGAGAAAAAAAAACCCCAAAATACAAATATATCAAATTTAAAAATCAGCACCCAGAACACAAATTAGGAGTATCACAGAGAGAGAAAATAGAGCAAAAGCCAATCCCATACTATAATGTCCACTGGAAGGATATGGAGGGTATCCATCTGAACAGTTGTAAAATATAAAACTAAATGGGCTATAAATCTCTTGCCTTTATTTTTCCAGGATCATATGACTATGACTCTCTAAGGCAATTGAATAAACAAATGTGGGTAGAGAAAGTCTTTACATTTGTTAAATTTCATAGCAGTCCTAATACTAGTGGAGTCCTTAGTAGTTCTGAAAGAAAAATACAAAAAGGAATCAAAGTCATCACCACTAGCAAGCTGCAAATCCATCAGGACTATTGGTGATAGGGTTGATGCTTGCCAGTCCATGAGACACAACAATCAACACAACAATGTAGCCTCTTTTTATTGCATACTACTGAGAAGATGGGCAGCTATAATCCCCTAAATGTCTTCTGTAAATCCAAACCTCCCTGGTAACACCAAACAGAATGGTGACAAAAACTGAATGCCTCCCTTCCCAAAAATACAAAGCCAAAAAAACTGGTCAAAGGAAAGACAAATGACAGTCAAACATGAACACTGTTCAGCACACGTCATGTTACTCATAGAAAAGATAAATCACTGGAATATGATCCAAGTATGATGAAGGTTATAAAGCAATTACACATTTCTGTATGTGGAATAATGACATACACCTACAAAACTTAACAAAACCAGAATTTCTCTTAAGAAACTAGGAAAAGTGTGGCAACCAAGATTACAGGAATAGCAGGTGCAACAAAGTCATTCAATATGTAAATGGACCCATCAAGCCTGTATGAAAACTTAAAAACAATTTGAACTTTTCTTGTGAATCTTATAGGATGGGTTAGATCAGGGGTGTCAAACTCACAGCTCCTGCCATTCTTCTGCTCCTGCAGCATAACACACATCACGCACACTGCAAACATGACTGGTGTGCTGGCAGGAGCCTAGGAGCAAGGAGCTTGGCCCTTCTGCCAGGTAGAAACAAGGTGCCAGGCTGGATGAAACAAGGTGGAGGGCCAGGTTTGGCACATAGCCCTTAGTATGACACCCCTGGGATAGATGAACTGTTTTAAAACTAATTTTGCTTTCCACTGTCAAGTTCTCTTCTCAAACATCAATAAGTAGCACATACAATTGCATCCTGTAGTAATCTGTGGTAGATCTGATGTCAGCAGGAAACTTTTTGTCAAACTGTTTTGGCAAGCATCATTTTCTTGAAGCCTCCAAGAAGGGAGCCTTGGTGCTTCAGGTCAAGTCATAAGACAACCCTGTCAGAAAAGCAGCTTCTGGCTATGCCATCCAGTGGGACAGTGACCAAGGTGACAATGCAGCTAAAGCTCCACAAAGTAGAAGAGGAAGGTTCATTGCAGCAGCTTTTCTCCAGTTAGCAATAACTTTGCATTCTCATTTAAAATTCCAGTCAATTAATTTTCATGCTACCAAGGACCCAGTGCATGAAATAGAAGCTTCAAAGCTATGAGTCTGTAGTTCTTAGCAGCAAAATGAATAATAAACTATATTCAGCTTTGTCACAGACCAGCTTATGCTAAGAGCAATGGGAAGTTTTTTCACTCACACCCAGTACGCGAGGAATAATTTTATCAAATAATGTTGATTATCACATGGCTATTTCCTTTCAGAAACTGTTTCACCTTATACATATTTGTCCTTGTATCTGAATGCCATCAAGGATGTTCTTCAGGAATTAGTCTGTAAAGCTATTGCTCCTTCACATTCTCCTCCTAAATTAACTTCTGGTAAGTGCCTTGGAGAAATTAGGCAACTACTAAAGGTTAGGTTGTTCAGCAGTGAAGAGAAACAGATGTTATTTATTTATTAAAAAAAACTTCCAGATGGTTCAATATTGCCACATTGTGCAGCCAGCTTAAACGTCTTCTTGCTTTTATTGTCATTACTCTCCAGTTTCCTTCTGCCATCACCCTCTAGTGTGTATCGTGCTTCCTTGCATGTGTCCAAGCATTATATGTTATTTGAGAGATGAATTTTGTCTTATAAGGTTTCTAGAAGCTTTAGGAGAAAAAACGGTAAACTAAAGAATGGTAACAATGGAACACCAAATCATAATAAAACTGTCCCTATGACAAGAAATATAGAAGTTCACCAAATCTAATAATATAAATCTATTAGTTTTGAAATTACATAGGAATTAAGTATAATAGCTAAGCTTTTAACAGAAAAAAAAAAAAGCAATTTCTTATAATATCTAACCCTAAAAAGCAGGAAAACCTCAAGTTAAAGTGTTAGTCACAGCCTGTTGTTCACACAGCATGTTTCCACACAGCAACAGCTTTTGAGTCTCCAAAAGGAATTTTCTTCTGCCTCCAGCTGATAATGAAACACAGTACACACAGCACATTAATCTCCCACACAGAATAACACAAAACTTTACCTACAACCTCAGCAAAATAAGAAGTACTCACTCCTGATATGTTTGCCAAAATAAGTTGTGCAGCGTATAATGCCTGTTACAGTATAAGATCCCAGCAGACATTTTGTATTGTAGTGTAAAGACCTGCATGTAGTTAGTGTCCAAGGAAGATATAAAGCCTCAACACCTTGTCAAGTGCAGAAAAGGAAGTGGAGTGTAGAAAGCTTCCTGACTCAGTTTCTTGCATCCCTAGTTTCCCCATCAGGCATAAAGTACCTGCAACTCAGTGAGGTTCACACTATCCTAAGAAGAGCATAAGCTTAAGTATCCTACGTACCTCAGTGACACTTGTTGCATGTAATTTTGGGACCTGCTTAGAAGGCCTGACTTCTTCAACCCTGAATGCAAAAGATGATTTTCTTAAGGACTGATCAGACAGATTGTCCAGACTCTCTTGCCCCAGCCACTTGTGGTAAGGGGGCAATCATTTTCCTTGGAACATTCAAGAACCTTCATAATGCCTATACCTGCATATTATCGTACATGCAACATAGATTCAGGACTGAACATGATCAGGGTTCCTGCTTAAAATGCTGTATTTATGCACCAGATCCTATCCTTTGTGATTTTACACAAATGTGTAAGCAGATGTTTCTGTTCTTCAGAGTAGTGTCACTATAATCTGCTTTGGCACATGTGGATACTATTAACCATGTCCACTGAAAACCAATTTAGGTATTCCTCTGCCATGGTGAGGTATATGTTTTAAAAGCACATAACAATAAAGAGTTGCAATCCTGTTAATATTTTAACAAGGTGAAAATTATCTCTCAAGTTATTTTTCAGTGTTGAAATTTTTAACCTGTTATTCAAGATAATGATGCAAAGGTCATTTATTGTTTATTTTCCTACCACTGCTTTAAGTGATGGAAGAAAATCTTATCATTCAGATGAGCTACTTCTCTTAAACTGTCAGACAGTAATTATAGATGTCTCAAACAGATGGAGTTCTGCCTTTACTATGCAAGATCCCAATTATCTCATATACAAACTGCCATAAGGAACAAATGAAGAATTGGGAAGAACAGGAACTTTCTTTAACAGGTGGATTTGTGTACGTCATTCTGGGCTTACACCTGAGTAATGGTGACCTGGTTGCACAAGGATGTGCCAGCTCACTAACGGCATTGGAGCATTTAGTCACTCAAACATGACCACATCAACATACGATGCCAAAAATATGTAAAAATGTTATTAGCTGTGATAACAGGATGTTAATTTATCATCACAAAGTAGGGTAGCCTAGAGGTACAAAGTGTGGAAACCAGCTAGTGTGTTGTCGAGGCAATGCATGGCCAGTTCAGTGTATTCATCATTCAGGTCATTGTGAACAGAAATGAAAGAGAATATTGGTAGTACTTCCCATCATTAGTCCTGGAGGATACTGCTTCATATAAAGAGTTTCCATTTCTTATTTTCACCCATTAATCGTAGGCATGCCTGANTGTTAATATTTTAACAAGGTGAAAATTATCTCTCAAGTTATTTTTCAGTGTTGAAATTTTTAACCTGTTATTCAAGATAATGATGCAAAGGTCATTTATTGTTTATTTTCCTACCACTGCTTTAAGTGATGGAAGAAAATCTTATCATTCAGATGAGCTACTTCTCTTAAACTGTCAGACAGTAATTATAGATGTCTCAAACAGATGGAGTTCTGCCTTTACTATGCAAGATCCCAATTATCTCATATACAAACTGCCATAAGGAACAAATGAAGAATTGGGAAGAACAGGAACTTTCTTTAACAGGTGGATTTGTGTACGTCATTCTGGGCTTACACCTGAGTAATGGTGACCTGGTTGCACAAGGATGTGCCAGCTCACTAACGGCATTGGAGCATTTAGTCACTCAAACATGACCACATCAACATACGATGCCAAAAATATGTAAAAATGTTATTAGCTGTGATAACAGGATGTTAATTTATCATCACAAAGTAGGGTAGCCTAGAGGTACAAAGTGTGGAAACCAGCTAGTGTGTTGTCGAGGCAATGCATGGCCAGTTCAGTGTATTCATCATTCAGGTCATTGTGAACAGAAATGAAAGAGAATATTGGTAGTACTTCCCATCATTAGTCCTGGAGGATACTGCTTCATATAAAGAGTTTCCATTTCTTATTTTCACCCATTAATCGTAGGCATGCCTGAAGGCACAAAAGGAAGCATCAATGAACATGAAAGGGCTGCTGCAGATCGTGTCAGACATGAGACCAAAAGGGGACTCACCAGTCGCATGTTGGAGATGTTCAGAATTCCTTCATTTTCTTCCTGTATGTCCCATTTTAACCTCTTGGAAAATACACTTGATATGAAGTAGTGCCCTCCTTTTTGATATATAGGCTTTGTATTTCCACAGATCATTTTGTGTGTAAGCATTTGAGCTAGCTCAATCACTCCCAGCCTACATCGCACATTTTCAAAGGGACTGTAACCACAGAGAAAGAAAATTACAGCTTTTAGCTTTATTGAAAGTGCTGTATCGGGGTCTAGTTAGTTAGCTAAGTGAATAAATGGATGAGCATACAAACAACAGGAAATGACATTCAGTTATTTTTGCTAGCTTAGAAGCTGTTAATCTTGTAATTAAAGGGTCTGAGGTTTGAAATTCTATTACAGTATTTCTGACAATGAAATATTTCCACCATGGCTCTGAGACTGGAACTCAGGCAGGTAAGAACTATCTCGATCATATTCTCTCCAGCTGAAGAGATTCAAGCTGGGACCAGTGTGCCCTCAAGCACTCATTGCAAGTAATTACCCTGCAGAGGGAACACAGCCAGAGAAATGTTACAACATTACTATTATTACTTTTTTGGATTAAGTAATAAATATTTAAAAGAGTAAAGCCTGCCCATATGAAATGAAAAATGAGCACATGCCAAAACCCCACCTACTTGATTGTGCATCTAAAGGGCTCTATCTGAAACAAACACCAAAATAATTACCTTCCCTGCCTCTGTGGGCTCTTATTTTCCTCCACAAGCAAAACTTTCATCCAAAGCTAAACGCTATTCTGATATTAGTTACTTCTGTTAATGTTTCTGATCTATTTCTTTCAGAAAAACAGAGTGAGGTCAGAACAACACGAGGCAGCACAACACAGGGTGATTTCCATTACAGAGCTAAGGATGCTTTTCAGTGTTTTACAGTTTGCAAACTTCCAGGACTGTCTTACAGAGGTGCAAGCTTTTGTAAAACTGTTGTAGTTTCAGCTTGGTTTGGTTCTTTTTCCTCTTTCAGAGAATTTTTTCTTCTTTGGCCGGCAGTGGGGGGGGCAGGGGCCATTTCCGGGGAGACCGGGAAGTTAATGCTCCTGATAACAGGATTACATTTTTTAGATGCTTTTGTACAGAATTTGAAGGTAATTTAGGTTCCTGAAGACTCACAGACTCTGGAGTGAAAATCAGCAAATTTTTTCTTTTTTTGTTACCATGTCATGCTTACTCATGCACACACTGCTCATTCACCTGGCAATACTCACTTATACTAAATTTTGTGCCAGAAAATTTGCAAAAATAGGTTGCAAAGCAACAATAATGAACTGTGAACTATTTATAAAAAACTCACTTTCTATCTAAGAAATACACTTCCAAACAACTCCATTTATTAATATCACTATCTTTTTCCTTAATGCAGAGAAGCAATATGAGGTTCACGTGGGCAGGTATGGTACAGCTCTTGGGAAATATTTAGAATCATAGAATCATAGAATCACTAGGTTGGAAGAGACCTCTAAGATCATCGAGTCCAACCATGCCTGTCTCCCTACTAAACTATATCCCTAAGAAACTCATCCACCCGTCTTTTGAATTCCTCCAGGGATGGTGACTCCACCACCTCCTCTGGGAAGATGTTCCAATTCTTGACCACTCTTTCAGTCAAGAAATTGTTCCTAATGTCCAGTCTAAACCTCCCCTGGTGCAACTTGCGGCCATTTCCTTTCGTCCTATCGCTTGTCACTTGTGAGAAGAGCCCAGCACCCACCCCATCACAAACTCCTTTCAGGCAGTTGTAGACAGTGATGAGGTCTCCCCTCAGCCTCCTCTTCTTTAGATTTCTTAGAAGTTATTTCCAATCATTCTAATATTTCTCTAGTTTTGACAAACTATCATGGTTCTGCAAATAAAAAATGGTGATTTTGTGTCTTAGCTGTAGGTATAATATATTCTCAGTCCTAGCTTTAAACACATTTCAAAGCAAATTTTGGGTTGCATGTAGCAATAACCAAAAAGATCTTCAAAATCTCAAATATATTGCATAGGTTAATCTCTTTGGTTTAGAATAAAGGCCTGTTTGTTAGCAGTTTTAAAAATATTGATAAAATTATCAGTCAGCTGTGAAAACAATATACTTAAGGTGTAAATTCAACAGATTTTAAAGAGTGTTATTTATTTTGTATTTATTGTGCAGCAAGGACAATCTACACTATATGGTGTATCTGAACTCCTACAGGTCATGGACACAGGAATGAGAAAAACTGTGGTGTATTGCCCATATTTGTAAAATACCAACACCTCAGAGCATCCTCAGAATGCAATTTAGCCTCATCTGAACTACGACAAATTCATCCCTTCATGAATCAGAACTGCGTGTGCCATTCTTCCAAACATCCATTTTTTCATTTTGCGGCTTCTGCTTCTTTAAAAGCACCTTTCATATCATCTGCTCCAGTTTTATACCACTGTTATCCTCTCTTTTTTTCATGCATCAAATGCCAGGAAAAAATTTCAACAGACATAAAAAAATATTCTATTACAGTAGGAAAAAACCCTAAGAAATAAGATGCTGAAGTGTCTTCTTGTCTGTTTACTACCGCTGTTGCTTTGCTCTAGAAGATTCTTGGGAAGTTCTTATTTCAAATATATATTTCTATAAGTAATCAGAACATTATGAGGAAATTCAGAGGCAGTAAATCCAGAAATGCAATCATATAACTTATTTCGAACAAAATGTAAATTGTAGCATAGCAAAGGTGCTGATAAGGGTACGCACTGTAATAGTAAAGTTCTAGAAAGCCAGAAATTTTCTTAACTTTGACTGCACCTTACAAAGGCAAATGCACATCTCTTCTGAGAGATTTAGCTGAAGCCTATAGAGAAAACTTGAGCGCTTTGAGGTAGACTTTACAGCACGTTTTTATAAAAAAGGATGCCTTATAGACTGCTGCCCTCAGAGGTATTGATTGAAAGACACATTAAACAGAGTTTACTCCTTGAAAAATGCCACCTTACAAGATCAGACTAAAAGAGCTTCAGTAGGATAAAATTCCACCTCTTTGATCTGTTAGAGGTGGGTTGGATTCCAAGGGGTGAGGTTAATAAATCAACATGAACTGGTAATTGCTGTATGATTTCCAAGCATAGAAGAACACTGAGATCTCGATCAGATGCTTTCTTGTCAGGACAAAATTCCTGTCTTCTCAAAAAATAAAAGTTAACAAAATACCAGATGTCACTTAAATTATTTTCCAGTTTCAGGTTTCTGACCTGGACACAAGGCTCTGGGATCAGCCTGTTCATTCCTTTAGTATCATCTGCCTGTGTGAGGTCAGTGAGCACTCAACACAGCACACCTTCTCCCAGAGCGTCTGTCATGGACAGCACTGTCTCCCTGAGCTGTCCTACAGTGTTACCGCTCTCTCTTCCTAATCCAGTCTCAGGGCTCTCTGCTCGCTTCTTACTATATTTCTGATATTTTTCCTTTTTTTTTTTTTTTCTGTTTAGTCTAGCCTTCTTATTGGCAAAGATTACGATTTGTCATAAGGGACCTTCCAGGTCCTGAGCAGGCTCAAGTGAGCTGAGTGCTATAGTGATATGAATATTAGACAATAGTTAATAGCTCCTTGTGGTCACGAGGTGAATCTTGGCCCAGATGTTTCCCTTGTAGGAAAGTTCCTTAAAATGTGTTGTGACTGCAATCCATATTTCCTTAGTTCCCATCCTCCAATATCATATGACTTATAGAACTAAATTAAGCTTGAGTATTTTATTATGTTCTTAACATCATACTGTGTAAACCTAAAGCCAGTGTGTGCTAGGAATGGTCTAATAAATTGTTTAGTATGAATCTGAGCAACTGTGGAAATATCATAAAATTTTCATGCTAGTTCTATGGATCTTTTCTTCAAAATTTAAGACAAAAACACCCAAAACAAATAAATACATCAAGGAACTGATGACCAGTTGAGTTTTTTCAAACAACCAACAAAACTGCTGAGGTCCAGTGCTTGTGATGAAAACGAAGTATTTTCTAGTAAACAATAGTGTTATCTATTTAATTAAAACTACTTTAAAAACTAATTTATGTTATCTGATAGAAATTCTTGGTGGACACTCTTGCAGTGGTTCAGTTATAGTTTATGATTTTTACTTGTAAGTTCATAAATTTAACTGAACCAACATAACCTGACTTAATTTTAAGTTGGACTCCACAGAGAAATTGTAACAAACCACTCAAAATGCTCACTTGTTTCAGACATAAGAGTATGGCTTTGTGTGAAGATATAACCTAAGATGCCTAGAATTTTAGTCAGCGCTTTGACCAGCAGCCTCCTAAGAATTAATTTTTATAAGCTCCATGTGCCAAAAGAATTTGCTGTAAGATTTCTCTATAATGGGGAATCCAGAGGGAAATCTACTCCATTGGTTTGACTCTACTACTCATGACTTTTTTTCTGAGTCTCTCTGCACAGAGACTCACAACAAGTCTGACCCAGAGTTCAACATAGTTCTCATACGCACAACTCAGATCCAAAACCATATTCAGGTCTTGAGGCATTTTTTTTGGTATAACTTTAAATATTTAGATTATATTGAGGACTTAGTAATGAGAGTAATAGGAGTTAATAAAAGATAAGCAAACAGACTTCAGTTCAACCAGAGAAGATCTTAGCTCTGATTGACAAAAGCTAGATGCAAACTTATTATTGGTGGTATGAACTCATGAAAACAGAGCCTGAAATTTCTATTGACCAGCTACTAAATCCAGGAACATTAATACATGCAGAAATAAAAAGAACATGAGCCGAAATTCAAATTATTTCTGATATTTACAAAAAGTCTCATCATAATACCTTGTCAGGAAAGGAAAGGTTTGCATTCTGTAGAGTATTGACACAAAAAATTTTGCCCTTGCAGTGGATTTTGTTTAGATCATTACTTTTTTATTATTATTTTAAACTTATTGTTTATTACTTAACCTTTTCTGCATTTTTTCTCTATATTTTTTTGAAATTACATGTTCATATTTTCAAATTCAGTAACTAAACTGATAAAAAACCATGATGTTAAACAAAACATAGGTCAATAGATGAAAAATATTTGCCATATTTCTATTAAAACGAACAGACTTCTGGAGAAAAAAAATCATTGTACCACAGAAAAAAAGAAAAAACACAAACCCACAAAAACTTCCATTTAAACATGATCCCTTGTAAATAATGAGATATTGAACGGGAGTGTTGTGTGTTGCTCCAGTATCACCACAGCATTCATACATGCCCAGAGCACTGGAAGATGAGTTCTATATGCATAAAGAGAGTTGACATTTTTAGTAACACTTTGTTCAGAGACCATCCCAGTTTCATCTGGGAAGCTTCATGGCCTAATGTTTAATATTTACACTAAATTTTAGGACAAATGAGGTGGAAGAAAGGCTGTGAAATTTCCCAATTTATAGAAAATACAACATGTTGAGTCTGCTTCTTGTAACCTTGGGGTTTTATTCCCTTCCTGCTCGAAACACACAACCAGTCCTTGAGTAGATGGGATTTCCTCTCAAGAGACTCTCTATTTTTCTCAAAGGAAAAAAGACATGGGGACAGATAGATTTTAATTTCTTTCTTTTTAATTTATCTCTAAAATTTCTGTCTAGTGATGTAGAAACTGGGAGATTCGACCTTTCTCAAGTGGTCACAGAGAAGAGGCAGACAAGGGGTAGGTTTCAACTATGTAACCATTGTACTCCTGGCCTTATTTCTTTCCTTGGTGAAAAGGCCAATTGAGAAAAAAAACTTAGGAAAAATCAAATCTAGATACATTTAGAAGCATTTCACTGTGGCTGTTCCTCTTATATGCTACCATAACACTAACAACTTCTCTATAACAGAACATTAAGGTAGGGATTAGCCTAGATTTTTCTAAGTTAGTTGCCTAGATCAGCTATTATTTATGCTGTTCTTCAGTCACTACAAGGATATGTGCACTTCCCATTGCAAACAAATTCTTAAAACATGCAGGATGCATCACCCAAAGCAACTGCAGCAGGAAATCCATCACGATGGGCCATCAAGATCCCTCAATGACTCAACAGTGACCATCAGGACTCTCCATCTCTTCCCAAGGGAATCTAGAAGGAGTACACTAGACACTCCACTCTTTAGGTACATAATACATGAAATGGAGCCTGGTCTTTGTCTGATACTCAGCTTTCACATAGTGATTCCCCTAAGCAGGACAAAACATACACTTGAATGCAGGAGGCCTCTTGGAGGGACAGTCAGACCTATTCCCCTTCAAGGTTTTCCCTATTATAGAATCATAGAATTATTAAGGTTGGAAAAGACCTCTAAGACCAAGTCCAACCATTAACAAAACAATAACGAGTATTAAAAAATGTCAAGAAGCACCACATCTACATGTTTTTTGAACATCTCCAGGAATGATGACTCCATCACTTCCCTGGGCAGCCTCTTCCAATGCCTTACCACTCTTTCAGTAAGGAAATTTTTCCTAATATCTAGTCTAAACATTCCCTGACACAACTTGAGACCATTTCACAGCATCACAGTATCACAAGGTTGGAAAAGATCTTTGAGAGCATCGAGCCCAACCTATGAACCAACACCAACACCTACTCATCATCTAAACCACGGCACTACGAGCCTCATCCAATCTCCCTTTAATCCAGGGATGGTGACTCCACCACCTCCCCAGGCAGCACATTCCAGTGACCAATCACCCTTTCAGTGAAGCATTTTTTCCTAATATCAAGCCTAAACTTCCCCTGATGAAGCCTGAGACCCTGTCCTCTCTTTCTGTCGCCAGTCACCTGAGAGAAGAGACCAACCCCTGCCTGACTACAACCTCCTTTTAAGCAGTTGTAGAGAGCTATAAGGTCTCCCTGAGCCTCCTCTTCCCCAGGCTAAACAACCCCAGCTCCCTCAGTCGCTCTTCACAGGGCTTGTGCTCCAGCCCCTTCACCATTTCCTCCCATCCTACCCCTGGTTGCCCCTAGTCCCTGCCCCTATGCACAAAAAGACAGATGGGCAGTGTTAAGGGACAGGGGCGAAGGTCAGTATGATGAACCTGCATACCAGTAATATCCAAATGGACCAGATCATTACTGTGGGCACTATGGGGAACTTCTCTGTGTCCTGGATGTTCTATAGCTGCAAGGAAGTGGGACACGCTTTCCTTTCTTTTTCTGTTCCAAGCCATACAACAGCACATAAGAGCTTTGGCATTCACATGAAGGAAACGAGCTTAGATTTTGATCAACAGGTCTGCTTCTGTGTCATTTCTGTTTTCCTGTAACCTCCAGTACTTCAGCCAAGGACAAAGGCTTACAGTTTGACTCAACCACTACCTCTAAGATCCCAGCTTGCTTGGTTGTCATGATGGTAAGTAGACAGTGGTAACAAGTTATAGAAAAAAGTCTGTGGTTCCACCACTGAACACTAACTGTTGTTAGTAATAATTAAAACACTCTGTTGGAAGCTACTCTCTCTGTCCAGCTGAGAGCTCTTGCCCAGAACTTTTGCCAGTTGCATTCAGCTTGGCTTCATCTGAGTCTTATAAGAATTAACATGGTTTAATAATTAAGATGATCAGAGTAACCTCCATCACTTGATAAAAACTTCTCCATTAGAGTAGCAAGTGTCTATTCTACCCATTCTGAAAGTATGAGGGAGCTTTATGCACAGAGCCCAGTTTTCACATGTAAAGACTTCCAGAAAGCCCTGAAAAAAAACCCTGACAGGTAAATCTAACAGATCTAAGGAAAGGTAACAAGGAAATAGAATAAGCACAAAAATCTGCATTTTGGGTGAAGAAAAAGAAGTAAATGGAAATAAGAGGCATCTATCACAACTGAGTACAATAAGTGCTACTGTGAGCAAAGAGCCATGCCAGTAAGGCTGCATAGAGGGTCCTAATAGAGGCAAACAGCACTGCTGCCTGGCATGATACATGAAAAATAGTTTCAGTATTTCTCTGAATCATAACACTTCACCTAATGTAATGACTGCAGAGAAAAGTTAGCTGATATAAAGGAGCGTTTTATCTATGTGGGATATTTTTTCATCCCCAAAATTGTCAGAATCACCAGTATCTGAATCACAGAACGTATTCATTTGAGTTGAAGAACAAAGCATCATAAATGTCTTGTCTGTCCTTTGTGTTCAACATGAAAAAGAGTCTTGCCCAAAAGAACAAGTAAAGTGCCAATCTTGCAAGTCAAACCAAGCTCGAGTTAATTTAAGGGTTTTCAATAGGTTTTTGATCAGTGCATGTTTAACTCTACACATCTTTCACAAGCACTTTTAGGACAGAAGAAATAAATTAACTGTATTTCTTTCAGACATCTATCCCAGTCCCTGGATGAGGATGGAAGGAGTAAATCCTCTCCTGTCCAAAGTGCAGAAGCATTTCAACATAAGAAATGGAATTTCTTGTGTATTTGGTTTGTGTGGCAAGCCATGGGGGGCTACAAGGTTAACTTCTGTTAGAAGCTGCTAGAAGCTTCCCCCATGTCTGATAGAGCCAATGCCAGTGAGGTTCCAAGATAGACCCACACTGGCCAAGGCCAAGCCAATCAGCAATTGTGGTAGCACCTCTAGGATAACATATTTAGAGAAGGAGGAAAACCCCCATCCTCCATGCCCCTGTGTTGCTGCAGGAGGAGGCGGCAGAGAATTCAAGAGTAAAGTTGAGCCCTGGAAGAAGGTACACATGGGGGGAAGGTGATTTCAAGGTTTGGTTTTATTTCTTATTATTCTACTCTAATTTGATTGGTAATAAGTTAAAATAATTTCCCCAAGTCAAGTCCATTTTGCCTCTGAAGGTAATTGCTGAGTGATCTTCCTGTCCTTATCTTCACCCACAAGACTTTCATTGTTCAGCTGAGGAAGGGAATAACAGAGCAGCTTTGGTTGAGCAGCTGGCGTACAGCCAAGGTCAACTCCCCACACCTCAGTACAGCTTAGTTTCATGACAGGCTAGTTTTGTGTCAAGGCAATTCTGGCCATTAACAGCGTACAGAATGGTGGAAAATATAATATTTGTAAAAATTCCTTCAGTGAAACACATAAATAAGTTAATAGAAGACACATTGTTCAGGAGCTTCTCTCTTTTTTTGTGTTGGAAAATTAGTCCTTCAAAAATCTAAGCAGCTGGTTTCCCTTTAACAGCAATTCTACAGGTAGAATGAACTGAATCAGTACATACAATTACCACCATTCCCCTGGGAAGACAGCTGAAATCACACGCCAATTAAAATCTTTCATTGTGTTCACCTAATAGCAAAATATTACAGCAGCCTACACGGCCCAGTAGTGTTCCATATATAAAAATAGCTTTCCAGAAATAACTACTCTCCTGTATTGGACTACTGAATTTCCCAGAGGGACAGTTACTGTTGTTTTATATATTAACACACTTGCTGTAGAGGGAGAATACTGAACCCAAATACATTAGCAGTAGTTTGCTTATTGCCTACAAATGGCATTTAAGTAACAGTAATACTGCTTTAGACTTGAAAGGCTTTTGCTTTTGAAATTTTGGCAAGTTGTTGGAATAATTCTATGCTCCATTCCCAGTGCATAAATCTCAAAACAGTGGGTATATATTTTCAGTCAAATTACTGTGAGGGGAGGAAGCCTTGCACTTGTCTGAATGCAATGAGTTTGGCAAGATATCTCTATTATTCTACTTTTTAATCTGACATTTTTTTCACTGCTCAGCAAGAGCTAGTAATCAGAACTGAAAGTGATTCCAGAATGTAAATTAGGGTGTCTGATGGAGGGATCCAGTGCATATAAAAAGCCTTGTATCGAAAACATTTCCTTTTCTAGTTGACTGCTAGCAATCAAACCTTTGAAATTAAAAGAACTGTTTTTCTAATCTTGATGTTATTTTAGTGTTTCTTTTAAGAAAGCAGCACATGGGAACACACATATCTTATAACTTTGTTTAAAAGTTGCAGTTGCTATTAAATTCAATTATTTCTTTCTGTGACTTTAAATCTAGGGTAGCTTGAAAGCAAGGGCTGTTTCTATTAAATACCAGAACTTTCTACAGAAACATGCATGTTAAAGACGTCTGGCAGATGTGCAGCTACAAAATGAAATCTTTCATTAAGGCACATCACTACTAAATGAAAATACATGGAACATAACTACTGTTGAAACATCTCAGTGTTAACAGTTTGGACTTTTAACCTCATAAAACACATATTCAGAACAGTTAAGATCATAGATCTTTCAAACACTGCATCTTTTAAATGTCATTACGGTTACTCTAATGAGAGTTGTAAGAGTTCAGAATCTACAGGGTCAAACCTTTAAGTAATGTTGACAGGCATTGCTTGAAATTTCATTCAGCCCTCTTCCATATTTATTCTGGCATAGGAATTTCAGGTTATGATATTTAAATAAAATGGAGTTAATAGAAATTAGGCGTACACTGTCAGAACTTCAGAACACATTATTTAGAAGATACTTCCCAATGTTGCTTAATCATTAATTTACAGAAAAGAGAGTAGTTAATGTGCATGTAACATCACTGAAATACAAAGGATAAAAGTATTTCTCTTGATAAACATGGAAGAGTGGATCAGTATGCTTATGGAGATTCACTGAACTCAGTAAAGGTTCCAATATAGATCTGATTGAAGAAGCTGAGCTCCAGTTCCTTCTTTAATGCAGTGCCATGTGATACAGGGGACAAGTTTGATCCCTTTCCAATGTATTTATTATTAGAATCCCTGTATATCCACGAACATGAATTGCTTCACTGACTTTGCTGTAGCTATCTATGTAGAGACACTATTATTATTTATTATTTGCATTATGGTAGCTGCCATGGAGGACCAGGGCTTCTGTGAGCTAGACGTTATAGAGACATTTACAGAGCTCACAGTTTTCATGAGAGGCAGTTTATCAGAACAGACAAGCATGATTGGGAAGGATGACATTACAAATGAGCAAATTGAACAGGGAAGTCTGCTGAAGTCACAACAGTTATTTCTGTGTGTGAAGTTACAACTATTCTAAAACAGAAAATGAAGAAACATGTCTACCCAATAGAAGATTGCAAGAATTCTTGTTTAATAAAGGTGCATATTATTTATAAGATTTTTTTTTCACCTTTCTGCATATCTTTCCTCCTTAGACACAGGTTTTCTTCTAAAATCATTAAAATTTTAACAGATTGTAGTAAGTATTTGGGTCATAGTCACCTATATTAATTTTTCTATGCCACAGTAACATTTTCCTTGATTTATTACCGTCACACATAGAATAGTTTTGAAAAGAGCGTAACATTGGAGAAATTAATACTGAATACCATATATGAAACGGGCATCTATTTCCTGATCGTGTTTAATAAGAAAGTAAGTGCTGACTAAAAAGGCATGTAGCCTTGAATTGAACAATTCTTCCAGGAACAGCTGATCATTATTCTATTCGATGTGATATTGAAAGTTAGTCATTTGCCCGGAGTACAGGGAGAAACAAAAAAAATTCTATCTGAACCAGTGGATGAAGTTGCTAAGCCACTATCCATCATATTTGAGAAGTTGTGGCAGTTGTGTGAAATTCTCACTGGCTGGAAAAAGGGAAATTCAGCTCCCATGTTTAAAAAAGGTAATAAGGAAGACCCAGGGAGCTACAGGCCTGTAGGTTTCACCTCTGTGCTTGGCAAGATCATGGAATAGATCCTCCTGGAAACTCTGCTGAGGCATTTGGAAAATAAGGAGGTGACTGGTAACAACCAATATGGCTTCACTAAGGGTAAATCATGCCTGACATATTTGCTGGACTTCTACAATGGGGCTCAGCAGTAGTGGATCAGGGAGGAGTAGCTGACATTACGTATATGGACCTGAGCAAAGTATTTGACACTGACCTGCACAGCATTGTGGTCAATAAACTGGAGAGGTATGGATTTGATGGATGGACCACTTGGTGGATAAGGAATTGGCTGGACAGTAGTGCTCAAAAAATTGTGGTCAACAACTCAATGTCCAAGTGGAGACTGGTGTTCCTCAGAGGTCGGTGCTGGAACCAGTGTTGCTTAACGTCTTTGTCTTACATGGACAATGAGATTGAGGGCACTCTCAGCAAGTGTGCTGATGACACCAGACTGTGTGTTGCAGTTGATATGCTGGAGGGAAGGGATGCCATCCAGAGAGACCTTGACGGGCTTGAGAGGTGGGCCTGTGCAAACCTCATGAAGTTCAACATGGTCAAATGCAAGGTCCTGCACCTGGGTCAGGGCGATCTCAAGCACACTTGCAGGCTGGGTGGAGAATGGATTGAAAGCAGCCCTAAAGAGAAGGACTTGAGGATGCAAGTGGATGAGATACTCAATATGAGCCAATGATGCACACTCGCATCCCAGAAAGTCAACCATATACTGGGCTGCATCAAAAGAAGTGAGGTTGAGGGAGGTAATTCTGTAATTCTACTCTGCTCTCCTGAGACCCCACTTGGACTACTGTATTTCATTCTGGAGTCTTCAACACAGGAGATCTGTTGGAATGAGTCCAGAGGAGGGCCATGAAGATGATCAGAGGGCTGGAGCAACTCCCATATGAGGACAGGCTGAGAGAGTTGGGCTTGCTCAGCCTAGAGAAGCTAAGGCTCCAGGGAGACCTTATAATAGCTTTCTAGTACTTAAAGGGGATCTACAAAAATGCTGGAGAGGGGCTCTTTATCAGGGGGTGTAGTGATTGGACAAAGGGTAATGGGTTTAATCTGAAGGAGGTTTAGATTAGGTATTAAGAAGAAATTTTTTACTGTGAGAGTGGTGAGGCACTGGCACAGGTTGCCCAGAGAAGAAGCGGATGCTCCATCCTTGGTGGTGTTCAAGACGAGGTTGAATGAGGCTTTGAGCAACCTGATCTGGTGAAAGGTGTCCCTGCCCATGGCAGAGGGTTTGGAACTGGATGAACCTTAATGTCCCTTCAAACTCAAACAATTCTATGATTTACTGTGCAAAAGTACCTAGAGCAATCTGAGTCACCAAAAATTCCATTTTTAGATTGTATGTTTTACCTCTTCTTTCAGCTATAACTTTCATGCTTCATACAATTTGGAAACTTCAACAATAGATTTGTTTGAACTGTCTCCATAGCTAGAGAAATTTTTCCACCTTGCAAATTAATGATGCCATCAAAGAATTCAGTAGCAGATAGAAAAAATAAGCAAAATAAAGGGGAAAAGAAAATAAATCCAAACAGTACTTGGCAATTTTTCTTATTTTACAGTGGAACTCACTATATTAGATAGCTGAGATTTAAGTATAATTCTTCGGTTATATGAAAATCCTTGCTTTCCTATTTTTCTTTAAATTAAAAAAAATGTAGAAATATTTGTGTTGCTAACTTCCTAATTGTTTAGAAATGATTGAAAATATATCCCTAAAAGACTGAAATAATGCATGTCCTTTAAAATTATTCTAAGTATTTTTTAGAATCCTGTTTCTTTAAAGCTAAGGACATAATAAGAAAGGAAGTAAGTTTTGGAGAGAAAACTAAGGCTGATTTCAGCAGTTCAGTGGTATCCTAGGACTTGAGCGTCTGAAAACATGGAAAATGACCAAGTAGGAAGATCCACTCTGCTCTTTGATGCAGCAAATGCTCAGTTTTTTCCTTCATTGCTATGTCTTCACTGAAGACAAAATCTACCAGAAATTTACTGGTGGGTTATGAAGAAAAAGATCTTACAGATCTTACTGCAGTATCTGCAGTGAAGCTGAAATATTTTTTAAAAAACTGCTTCTACATATGAAACAATATGGGAAACTTTGTCTTGGATTTTCAGTTTCAACATTGCCAGCGTAACTATAACATTTGCACTTTCTCCATACATCTTAACAATAGTGTGACTGTAGATTGATCTGAATTTCAAAGTAAAAGGCAGAAATCAGATACTGAAAGTGATTAACTAACACAACTATTCTCAATGAGAAACACACTAAGGCAGTGTATCTGCAGGTAGGGAGAAATTCTAATAAAGATACATTTTGCTATGGACTCATAAAATGTATGAGGAAAACCTGCAAAACTTGAGGCTTCCTAACACCGATAACAGCAATGTTTAAAAAAACCCCATAACCATAATTCAAAACCAGAAGATAAAAGCCAGCTGATTTTAAAACCTTTTCCTCCTACTTGGGATTTTTTTCTACAGCTGGGTGAACACAATCCATTTAAGTATCTTCTGGTGAGAAGCTGAGAAGTTTTGAAGAGGAAGACCAGATTACTTGTTTTGCACTTAACAAAACTCTGTAAATAGTTCCAGAATAGACAGGTTTCAAATGTGAAATTCTGTTCTATAACACTATGCTAAATAAATGGCAAATTTCTACTTCTAGAAATTAAAACTTATTCTGTCACATTAAATACTATTAGCATAGTTACTTAGAGATTGTATCATGGAAATATTTCTTGAGACCAATAGTAAATTAGACCAAGGAACTTTGAGGTTCTTAAAGAGATCTTGAGTGTTTTTCATTTTTGCAATGGGAACACACAATCCTTTTGGAGAGTACTTACAAGGGACAGATCTGTCTGGAACCTTGCCAACACCCCAAATCAGAGGATTTCTCATAAATAAACAAAAAGCCTTTTCTTTTGACTCTTGAACAATATGTATTAGAGAAGCATTTAGACTTCCTGTATAATTATAGAGTTAAGTAATTATGATACATTGTCCACTAGTTTGTTTCCAAATGTTTCCAGGAACAAACAATTGTCAGGATTGGCCTAAAACTTGAGGGAAGTAGGTCAGGTAAATTATTTTCTGTGATTGTGTGATTGCTGTCATATAGGGCCATAGCCAAAGGAAATATCTATTCATTTCTTGAACATGCATGTGCAGGCTTCCCCATGAATATGAATACCATGTATTTGTTAAAGGTAACAAGAGCTCAAGATCTTTAATCATATTAAAACACAGTCCTATAAAATTACATGTAAACAAATTATATTTGAGCAGATCGGAGCAGAAAAAATATCTTCAGCATAGGTTAAACCTCTACTGAATCAATTCCAGTCATATCCATCTCTGATGTAACTTAATTGATATGAATTTTTCTATGGTTGGAACGAATGTTGGTCTTAGAATAGGACCTAAATTTAAATGCACGTATCTTGACTTTCTGTACTGGTTTTAATCCAATACTAGAAAAAGGAGGAAATGGCAAGAAGATTTATTCACAAATTTCATAGAATCATAGAATCATAAGGTTGGAAGAGACCTCTGAGATCATCGAGTCCAACTGTGCCTGGCTCCCTATTAAACCATATCTTTAATCTCATTTAACCATCTTTTTAACACCTCCAAGGACAGTGACTCCACCATCTCCCTGTGTAGCCTGTTCCAATGCCTGACCACCCTTTCAGTGAAGAAATTCTTCCTAATGTCCAGTCTAAACAATCTTATCTTTGTGATTATTAGCTGTACTGAATTTATATCCCTTGTACTGAATCTATATACAGCAGCTCATGGTCTCACAAGGGCATTTCTGTTGCATTTCCACTTTCTTCTTCTGTTAATGCTTGCCTCTCCCTGGTCTCACAGAAGACATTCTGTTTCTTGCTAAAGAACTCACAATCTCATATGAAATCTATTAGTGGTAACCTTGCACTCTGTCTGCACTTGAGAATGGGCATGGCCTATCCAGAAATGTTTTTGTAGTTTTCATTACCTTTTTCCGCCTCTGCATTGATTTTGCTAAGAGCACTGGAGTGAATCACTAAAAGCTTTTAAACAAATGCTTTTCTCCATTTCTTTTCCCCTCTATGTCTGTACTCAGACTGTTGTATGAATTACCAGGTGTATCCTGCTGTTATTAGCCTCTATGGAAGTATTATCATTTACCTCCCTGCAATCTAGATCAGACTACACGTAACTGAAAGTTTCTGCAGGGTAGAGCATATTTTATTGTTAACAAATACAATTTCCTCATGTAGTTCAAAACAAAGCTAGGTATTAGCAAAAAACCAACAAATATTTAATTCTTACTATAATTCCTTGTCCACATCATAGGGTCACCTCTAATAACCATTTAGTGCTCTCTTACAACAAAAATCACCAAAATCACTCCCTAGAACTGTTGACCATTTGCCTCTAGGAAATGCCATAAAATATGAGCTGCCTCTTTAGTGTGGCTACTTGAAAATAATTGCATACTGCTTTTATTCTCTACAAGTAATACATCCTAAATTCTGGCAGAAAAAGAATTAATCATGTGACTTCTCCTCTAGATTACCATGTTGTTGGGTGATCGGGTGATCGGCCTGACATTAAAGCATTTTCCTACAATTTTAAGCCTACCAGTTACTCATTCCATGCAGCAGAGTGGCCTACTGCTACCTCCTGCAGCAGAACCTTTTCCTCAATGGACTTCTGGCACCAGTAAGTTGGAGATACACAAGTGTTGTAATGGAAAGTATCTGGTTCATTTGATAGAAAAAAGAGGAAAAATAATTTATACGAGGATCCTATTGAAACATTCAACGGCAAAATAGCATTTGTGTTCTGCTGAGACCTGCAGAAACCTTTTATTCTTTGCACCTATTTGATATGTTAAAAACTCATGTGACAAATACAGCATTTAAATAAAATCTCTGATGACATGATATTTCATCTAGTAGGAAGACATCTTTGTCAAGAAAGATGATTATAACATTTATTCATTTCACTTGTTTGTTTGACATTTATGTTATCACTGGTGAAAGAACAATTTCAAAAAGAAGGGTTGAGTTTGGCTGACCAAAGATGTAAGTGAGCTCCGGGAATAAAATACTAATATCAGAAAGGAAAGGCAGCACTCAAATGGTGCTAGAATAAGGCAATCAAGAATGGATGAAAGCAGGAAAAGTCAGAGAATGGAACAGGAAAAAAATGAACCCAATTGGAAATGCAGAGCAAGTTATCAAAGGGATTCAACAACGAAGGAAATGGGGGACAGATAAGACAATTTTATGACAGCATTTTAGAGACTGGATTCTAAAATGCAAGAAATTGCTGTAACATGAGACTTCAATAAATCCACGTAGTAAGGGTAAAGAAGAATGTAGGGATATTTTTATGAGTAATCAAGTGTAACACATAATTCAGATGCTTTGACAGAGTTCACTTTGCAGTTAAATTACAATTTTCATACATGCTAGGGAAGCTGGAGTATTGCCTTCAAGCAGATATAAAGGCATATATTTTATTTGTCGTGAATCTTAAATTTTAGATTTTATTTAACAATTAACATAACAATTAGCTTTTCCTTATTCAGAGAAAAAATACTACTTTCAAATGTACTTTTAAAAATTTCCAGGAATGGACCTGTTGGGTCTGCAAATAATATGAATATGTTTGTGCATCAGCAATTTCTGAGGACTGCTCCGAAAAGTATTTGAGAATCAAGCAACCATGTAACTGAAGGCTTACAAGAGGCAAGTAGATTACAAGAAGATATTCAATACTGCTCTAAGCAAATGATCATAAGAAGGCAATAAGCAATATTACAATAAACAATATGAACTAGTGAGCAAAATCAAAACCCATTCACATAGAAGAATAAGTTTACTGAGTAACTTATACCAGTCTAGTGGGTTATCTGTTTTCATATATTTGCATTAATGAAAAACTCACATGTCTACCTTTTCTCTCTCCTTTATTATGGACAAACATAGCTATAAATCTTTCTGCAAGAAAATTTTTGAGGGCCCAAGATATGGAGCAAATGTCCAAGAGAGAGGAATGTGAGTCCATAGTGACTCATCGCTGAAACACAGAGAAATAATGAGGTGGATCAAGAGAAGACAGAAAGAAAAAGGGTAAGTGAGCTTGTGGTTTCTAAATATCACAGGCAGTGGCAACGTGAGACGAAGACGAGATAGTAAGTAAAGCAGAAAACTCCATGGCAGCATTCAGAGAGCCTGAATAAACATAACAATGAACTGCAAAAAGAGTAGAAGTATGAACACATTAATGAAGGGGATTCTAAATAAGAAGTAAAAGAATGTAAGAAAAATGCAGAAAAGATACATTTTAAGAAAAGAAAGTACATCATATTTCATTAGAAGTAAGCTCAGGGAAAATATAGATAAATTATTTAAGAGGAAACGTGAATAAATAATGAATAACAACAATAAAGTCAAAATATTTACTGCCTTTTTTGTATAGAATCATAGAATGGTTTGGGTTGGAAAGGGCCTTAAAGATCACCAAGTTCCATAGGCAGGTACACCTTCCACACCTTCCTCAACCTTCTCACACCAGGTTGCTTAAAGCCTCATCCAAGCTGATCTTGAATGTTCCCAGGGATGGAACCACTTCTCTGGGCAACATTTTCCAGTGCTTTACCACCCTCATGGTGAAGAAGTTCTTCCTTAGATCTAATCTAAATCTACCCTCCTTCAGTTTAAAGCCATTAGCCTTTGTCCCAACACTACATGTCCTTGTAAGAAGTCCTTCTCCAGCTTTCTCACAGGTTCCATTTATTTACTGGAAGGCTGCTATAAGTTTTCCCTGGAGCCTTCTCTTTTCCTGGCTGAACAACTCCAAATGTCTCAGCCTGTTCTCATAGCAGAAGTGCTCCAGCCCTTTGATAGTATTCATGGCCCTCATCTGGACTCACTCCAAGAGATCCATGTCTTCTTATGCTGGGAGCCTCAGAGCTGAATGTAGTACTTCATGTGAGGCCTCACAAGAGCAGAGCAGAGAGGCAGAATCACCTCGCTCAACCTGCAGGCCACACTTCTTTTGATGCAGCCCAGCATACGATTTGCTTTTTGGACTGCGAGTGCACAGTGCAGACTCAAGTTAAGTTCTTCATCCACCAGCACCCTCAAATCCTTCTCTTCGAGGATACTCTCAATCCATTCTCTGCCGTCTGTATTTCTTCTTTGTATTGCCCTAGTCCAGTGGCAGGACCTTGCACTTGGCCTTGTTGAACTTCATGAAGTTTGCACAGGTCTACTTCTCCAGCCTGTCATTTTGCATTTAGATGGCATTCCTTCCCTCCAGTGAACTGACTGCACGACACAGCTTGATGTCATCAACAGACTTGCTGAGGGTACACCAGATCCCTTTGCCCACATCATTGAGAAAGATATTAAATAGCTCTGGTCCCAATACCAATTCCTGGGGAATGCCACTTGTCAACAGTCTCCGCTAGGATATTGAGCCATTGATCACACTTCTTTAAGCACAACCATACAGCCAATTCCTTACCCACCGAGTCATTCATTCATCAAATCCATGCCTCTCCTATTTAAAGAAAAAATGTTGTGCAGGACAGTGTCAAATGCTTTGTACAAGTCTAGGTAGATGATGTCAATTACTCTTCCTTTACCTGCAAATGCTGTAGCCCCATTGTAGAAGGCCATCAAATTTGTTAGGCACAATTTGCCCTTACTGAAGCTATGTTGGTTGTCTCCAACCACCTCCTTATTTTGCATGTGCCTTAGCAGAGTTTCCAGGAGGATCTGCTCCATGATCTTACCAGGTGCAGAAGTGAGACTGACCTGTGCATTCCCTGGATCTTCCTTATTTCCCTTTTTAAAATGGGAGTTATGCTTCCCCTTTTCCAGTCAGTAGGAACATCACCAGACTGCCACAGCTTCTCAAATATGAGGGATTGTGGCTTATGAACTTCATCTGCCAGTTCCTTCAGGACTCACAGATGCATTACATTTGGTACCATGGACTTGTGCAACTTCAATTTCCTTAGACAGTCTCACACCTGGCCTTCTCCTACAGTGGGTGATTCTTCATTCTTCCAGTCCCTGCCTTTGCCTTCTGTGATTTGGGCAGTGAGGCTAGAGCACTTGCTGGTGAAGACTGAGACAAACAAGTCTTGTTGAGTACAACAGTCTTCTTCAAATCCTAGATAACCACGTCTCCATTTTCTTCCGGAGAGAGCTCACATTTTCCCTAGTCTTCCTTTTATCAACAACGTACCTAAAGAAGGTTTTCTTGTTGCCCTTGACATCCCTGGCTAGATTTAATACTATCAGGACTTTAGCTTTCCTTACCCAATCTGTGGCTGCTTGAACAACTTCTCTGTAGTCCTTCTGTGCTACCTGTCCTTGTGTGCACCCTCTTTGTAGGTTTCCTTTTTATGTTTGAGTTTGTCTAGGTGCTCCTTGTTCATCCATGCAGGTCTCCTGCTGGTTTTGTCAGGGAGGTTTTTTTGGCAGTGAGGTAGATTGAGAACTAGCTGGATGGTAGAGATCAGAGAGTTGTGATGGGCAGTGCAGAGCCTAGTTGGACAGTGTTCCCTAGGGGTCAGTACTGGGCCCAGTCTTGTCCAACATATTCATCAATGATCTGGATGAGGAAACAGAAACAGAGTGTATCTTCAGCAAGTTTGCTGATGACACAAAACTGGCACAAACTGAAACAAAGAAACTCCCAGCTGTGCAAAACTGGCACAAGCTGGAACACAGGATCTTCCACCTGTACATGAGGAAAACTTCTTCACTTTGGGAGCATCAAAACACAGGAACAGGCTGCTCAGAGGGGTCGTGGAGTCTCCTTCTCTGTAGATATTTTAAAAAAACTCATCTGGACACATTCCTGTGCAACCTGCTGTAGGTGAACATGCTTTAGCAGGGCGGTTGGACTAGGTGATCTCCAGAGTTCCCTTCCAACCTCCCTCATTCTGTGGTTCTGCATTTCAAGGCACTAAATGGGATGGGTTTCAATCCACAGTTTTAAAGGAAGTAGCAAAAGTGATCTTTGAAACATTTCCAATTACTTATCTAAAAGGGCTTGAGGGGAGAGAGATAGATATGACAGTAAATACTGGAGAACAGTAAATATAGTGTTTTTTCATCAGAGTAAGGAAAAAGTAGAACTGTACATAATGAACAAAGAAAAATATTGTGGAAAAGTATTAAACAATCATTTAATTAACCCCTAAAGGAAATATAATGAAAAACGTCTCAAAAAGGAAGTACAAAAGCATACCCTGTCAAAATTATCTCATCTTCTTTGACAGTATAGAGTCAATAGGGAAAGCAGAAGATACTTTGATAACTTTACTATGGAAATATAGCGAGGCTAAAATTATCTCACAATGGTGAAAAGATCGGACAAAAAAAATGATCAAAGTGTAGTGTTCAGTAGTTTCTGGCTATCTTTGGAGGCTGTACCTATCAAATTCTTTCATAAGCCTGTTTGGCGTTTTCACTAATATCTTGATTGCTGAAGGAGAGAGCACAGATCTGTGCTAGCAGCAAGCTGGGTGAGTAGGATGCACTTTAGGAAAGGCAACTATCTTCAAAATTATTTTGTTCAATTGATGAAACAATCTGAAGTTAGCAAAATAAAATAAAAGTAAAAAAAGAGAAAAAAGACAAAATGGAGATGAAATTGACTAGGAAGTAACTCTACAGAAAAAACTTTGGGCTAATAATGGGTTGTAAGTATAATAGGAGGCTAAAAGCAGTTCAATAAGTATTTTAACCTAAGATAAAACAGTTATGCCATTGTAAGGAAGAGTCTTATTCTCCTGCTGTGACATTGTCATCCTTTTAGCCAATAGCTATAGCTATCCTGCAAAAAAACCATGTCAAAGGAGTAGTGCAGGTGACAAACCCCCTTTTTTTTTGGTAAATTAGTTTTCAGCTCAGAGGAGAGAGATGTGGATAGAGAGAGAAGGAAGCTGCAGCAGGACTGATTTAGATCAAGTTAAAGTTTATTCACTATTTTAGCTAGGCTCACAATGTGACACTTTTTCTAGGAAATGATGTGGGACGCCCTGAGTGGAACACTGGGTGTAAGACAGCAGAGAATGCAAGTCCCACCAGTGAGTACCTGCTCTCCAGCCCTCCACTGCAGCTCAGGAGAGGAGGTAGATGGTGTGGAAGTAATCCACAGGATTGCAGTGAGGATAAGAGTCTTTCAAAAGACTGAGGATATTCTAGCGTTGTTGGGATTGGGGCTGGATTAGCATTTTAGTCTTGGTATGTTGGATCCTATTTCAAAATCCTCAGGTTCCTTCTAGACATGTATTTTATAATTTTAAAATGTTTGGGTTGGTTTTTTTAAAAAATAATTTCCTTTCTAAATTTACAAAAGCTATGCACATTCTTTATCACATCCTGTTCTTTCTGTTCTACGTAACACAGCAATGTCCACCAACTCTCCAGGTAGGTATTACCTTCCAGTAGTCTGTAGAAGTAACTTTATCTTATATTTGTTTCTTCATTTCCTGAATGCTTTTGCAAAGGTTTAAAGGTAAAACCATAATTACTTTAATACAGAATTAAAGCTATTTTACAATCAGATTGTTTTTAATAATAGAGGTGTTGTCAAAACTTCCATAACTAGGACTTGAAAATCGTATAGTTTAACAGCAGAGTTACCCGAAAGCTTCAGGAAGACAGTGGTATGGGCAGAATCATGACATTTTGACTTTCACTGCTTCTAAGAGCAGATTCTACAGGGTGTTGAAATAATGGCTCCAAAATTCCACTGAAAGGTTGTCTGCTGCCACTGAACAAAATCATTGTGTAAGAAAATCACTAGCAGCTCCCTGGAAAGATTTTTCTGTGAAAACTCAGTAATTAATTTGTATTTTGCTGTTCTTTGACCAAAAGACCAATCTGAGTTTATCACATTAAATATTTTATTGCATCTTGCCCATCTCCTGGATTTCTTTCCTAAGCATATAGAACTGATTTCAAACTTTTAGTGCTTACATAAGACACCAAATAATAGAAGAACTCATCAATTTATGGCAGTACTCCAGTTGTATGTAATGAATGAACTGTGAAGTCCCAGGAGCAGAGAATTCTAGTTTGATCATACTTAACTTCTTCCTAGTTCCTTTTCCTCAACTTGAAAAAACAAAATAAAAATTTACTAATGCTAACCTTGGAAATGTCCTCTATGCATCATACAAAAATCCTGACATTTCTAGAATTTTAAGATAGTGTCATATACCCACTATGTCTCATGAATTTCCACAGTAAATTTCAATTCCGTTTTCCACATTATCAGCAACCAATTCTTCTGGGATGGTAAGCAATCAAGGCTTTCACATAAAATGTGTGAGAAATCATAAGTAAATGGATGCCTTGCTTTACCAGTTAGTCTTTATTATATGTCTAAACAGGAGGGAAACTATGAGGTGGTACAGAAATGTTCAAATCAATTGCAAAACCTCTCTTGTTATCAGTTGAAAGAAGTTCTTACTATCTTTTCCTCTTACATACTCTACTAAAAAACCAAAAATATTCCTTACTCTCACCCTTTGGCTAATTTGAAAAGAAAATATGCCATAATGGATTTACTTCTCTACTGATTATCTCAGCATCCCACTTCAGCATAACAGTTATGTTTAACTTACTGGCTTTGATGACTAAAAATCTGGGAAATTTGCACTGCCTTTTTGAGGGGAAAAAAAGGAAAAGTGGAGAGAGAGAAGCAAAGAAAGGCTTAAGAGCTTCTCTAAGGAAAAGAAACAGAAAAATAGTGAATAACATCTTCCACTTTACTACCAAGTGCAGTGGATAAGTATATTTTGAGAGTTCAGTCTCCAGTTCCCATTTCTGTAATTTTAACTTCAAAGTACAAGAAAAGTAACTTCAGTGATACCAAATATAAAATCCATGCTCAGTCACAGAAGATAGTTCAATGCTTTTTTGGCTATTGTTGACAACTCTGCAACAAGCTTTTCTGTCAGCAACTATTAGGGCTGGATCAATAATTATCTTTGTATTAATGTTTTGCTTAGATGGTCATTCTTACCTCTTTTATCAAAAAAAGAGCAAAACACATAGAAGGGAAAACAGGAATTTTATTAATCATAAATACTTATCAAGCTGGTGATTACCATAATATTGTTGAGTATTATAATACTATTAAATGTTCTCACTGGAGAGTCATTAGGGTTTTGGAGACTTGTTGATAGGAAAGTCTCCTACATTTCTCTGCCTCAAAACCTCTTGCTGTCTGGGTGATCTCACTGGGGTGCCCTGCCACTTAGGGTAAAGGACACTACATGAAGGGAGTTACAGATCAAGGTTCTCATGGACCTGAGAAACACCAACGGGTCGCTGCCATGACTGCCAAACCCCATGTGGCCTGTATTTTGTGCTGCTGCTTTATCTCAGTGAGGAGAGCTGAGAAAACAAATGGAGAAGATAGAGATGAAAGCACAATGTAGCAGCTAATAACTATTTTACACTAAAAGAAGATTGCCTTGGAACTGTGCAAGTAGTTCACAGTCCCCTTTTCCTTTAGTAAAAGGAGTATGAGTGATTTCAAATCAGTAATTCTGCATAATTTCTATGAGACTGTTTTGAGCTAGGCTGGCAAAAGCAAATTGTAGTTCAAATGCTCAAGAGTTTGAAATGCCATCCAGGCCCTAAGGGCAGTAGTGGGCCTAACTGCCCCATCCCAGCTCCCCAGGGATGCCTCTTCCCCAACCTGCCCACAGCCCAGAACACCATCTCAGCCCCCTGGGGACATCAGCCACCGCCCCAGCTATGCCTCAGTAGGGCCAGCCTCCTGCTCCTCACAGCCCTGACCTGCCTGTCCATGGGCCCTGTCGAGTTGGCCCTACCTGTAAGCCCATATTCCCCCCTGGCCCTGTCTGGCCCCAACCCCAAGGAGGTGCTCGATGCCCAGGACTGAGGCAGCTCCAGTGCTCCTGGCTCCCCTGCTCCTTGCTGGGGCAGTGGGACTGACCGTGGCTGCCAAGGCTTCCCTGCACGGACAGGGAAACTGGACCATTATCCCACATGTATGTAGACACCTACATTGCAGATACCTAAATGCAGATGTCTTAATCTGAAACTAACTCCCATTCCTGGAGGTCATTTGAGGAAAATGTCTGGTTTCAGGTTTCTTAGACAAAAAGTAGCTTTGACTTTGACTAAAGTAACTTTTTACTAGTGATGAGCATCTTGATCTTGCACAGTACTACTTCATAAAACCCTCCAGTTGCCTTTGGATGAAATATCCAGAATTCTGAATTACTCAGCAAGATGAGTAACACAGCCCTGTCAATCAGCTTGGTATCTTTTAAAAATCCATTTATTAAACTTGTGAAAGGCGATAGTTGTTCTCTAATTCCAGCACAGACTTTGTTGCTCTGAAGTGACCAGCAAGAACACTGGAGCAGAGGTATCTTAGATATACAGCCAAAGTAATAAATGGATAATGATGACTTTTGTGTGATACCCCATGTTTTCCAACAAGTTTCTGCAATGTTCTTCTTTAAACCACAACAAGACCATAAGAGCTCTGTATTTCAGTTGATATTGTTCACGTCCCTTTGTATGGAATTATTTTATAAAATAAAGATCTTATCTGGGTACTGCAGTCTGCTCTCAAAATGCATTGACTCCTGGGCTGAACATATATTCTACAATCTGAATGACAAGGGCTTTGCTAACATTTTATTAGGAATAGATAAAAGACAGCACTGAAAATTTTCAGTCTGACATGTCACCCCTTTTCTTGTGTAGGAGAATAGTAATTGTACCACTATAATCAACTGGTGTGGTCTGATATTCCCAAATGGATACAAATCACAGTTTATACCCAAGAATGAATGCTGTAGCACCGTAATTAAGAGGAGCAAGAGGCAATGCCTTTATGGTCTGGTGAGTGGTGACTCGAGCTGATATATACTTTTTTGATTTCTTCAGGAGATGGTGGTTCTGCTAGCACTTGAATTGTTTCTGCCTGATTTTTTTTGTTTCTCAATTGCCCTCTGTAGAAGGTTAATAGTAGGTTTAGAACGCCAAAGTTTTCCAGCCACTGAATCACAATTTCAAATTTGTCAGTTAGTGATGTGAAACCAGCTGCTATTTTAAGTGGGACTCTTAGACTTCCCCCCCTCCCCCCACCTCGCTCCACAGATGCTCTGCAGTTCTATGAAGAAATTGATCATTTTGTTTTTTCTTCAACTCTTCAGAATGTCACTAATTTCTTATTTACCATGAATATTTCATCTTGCGTAAGTTACACTGTAGAAGCATTACAGATACTCTGCACACTCTCTACTGATCTCACAGCTGGATAATGAAAGAATGAATGATATCCAGCACAGAATTAAAATTCATAAGTATAGAACTTGTCGTAAACATGAAACTGCATCCTGTCTGTAAATATCCTGCAATGATGCTGTGAATTAGTGTATGTAAGTTATTTCCAGGTTAAAAATTCATTACTCCTCTTGTAAAGAACAACTTACAGACAGATTAGTAAAACCAAGCTGATTTTACAACTATTATTATTTTCCTCTTACAGTCAACACTGTTTACGTTTTGTGTTTCTCTTGACCTAGACAACTTTTATTACCCAATGTCAGCCCAAAGCAGCTGCAGAGTATCAGCAGCTCAGATGTGCATTGTTTTCCTTACATCTTCTGGGGCTTTTCTGCTCTCTGCTGCACATTGCAAATATTAGCATAGAGGAGAAAGATGGAGTTTTAGCCATTTTGATCATCCTCAGGAGTCATCACCATCAACAGGATTTGGCCAAAACATTTCTATTCTCAGACCAAAGAGAGAAAAGCTTGTCACAACAGAATGTTGCCATTTTTAGGCCTGCTTGCTCATCTTATTTTTTTCACCTCTGTCTTTGTGATACTTAACACAGCTGAGAGGAGG
>VWPV01027089.1:0-32487 GCA_013389885.1 Geococcyx californianus
AAAAACCAAAAACACACACAAAACCAAAACCAGAAAAACAGGAAAAAAAATGCTGAAATTAATCATCGATCTATTCGGTGCATGATTTTAATTATCATTGAATTACTTAGCACTCATTCTTCCAGCTTTCTTTGCAGCAGATAATTTGCCAGCTAGAAATGTGAAATCTCAAATGATGGCATACTACAAATGTCTTCAAAGGTATCTGGTAAAACTTGGCACATTTTAGTGTTTGAAATTTTCCAGGACTCAGAACTCTGATGCACTGCAGCAGTCATTAGGAATGGGAAGGCTTGTTTTGTTGCACTGTGAGAAGGCTTTCAGGTTCAGATGGAGCAGAAAGGTTAGTGGAATATCAGTTAAATGCTTCAGTGGTCTGTGACAAATCTCTAGTCATGCTCTTATCACAGCTGATGAATTTAATTTTTAAAAGGTTTTAAAACTGAGTACTTGTATTTTCCAAGGCTGTAGAAGCAATCAAATCTATACAAAATCATAACTTAGATAATAGCAATCTCCTTCCTTTTATATGGAAATTGCCACCATGTAGAATCAGTTACTGAATAATTCTCAGATTGTTCACAAAAATGTTTATGGTCAAGATATTTTTCTTTGGTTTTAATGGACGAAACTTTGCTAATAAATATTTCTGTGTATATTCTGGGCTGTGGTAGCAAAGTCATCTACTGTAAGTAGGTATCATAAAATGAGAAATTAACATATGAAAATAAGGTACTGGCTGTGAAGCTGTGGACAGGAATATCCAGTCCTTTGTATTTCAAATATTTGCCCAATAGTTTTAAATTATTATTCTCCCCCATATATTAGCATTATTATTTTCATTGTATTTCAGGGAACAGCTCTTCAATTGCTAGTACTGGACTTACTCATTTTACCTCTATGCAACTCTTTTGTTTTACAACAGCAGGTTCCAATAAGGAAAAACTTTCAGAATACTTCTTTTATTTTTGTCAGAAATTACAGCAAGAAAATGAACCTGTAAGTTGTCAAAAGTAACTATATTGAAAAATTTAGAATCTGATACTTGGAAAAAGCATTTCCTTAGCATTCCTTACTTTATGTCAGGGAATAAAAACAGTTATATATATCAGTAAAAAAACCAAATCACTATTTCCTTCTCCTCCCAGAAAAACAACCCAACAATACTCATGAAGGGCCAAATTTATTTTACCTTATTTTATTTTAACTAATATTAAAGTCATATTACAAAACATCACTGCTGGCTACCTGAAGTCACTGACCTACTGCCTTCAGTCAGATATCGGACAAATCATATCCCCAAACTGAAAACAGGGCAAGAAATAAGCTTTATGAATTGCTAGCATTTAACATATTTTAGGGAAAAGATGATTTTAAAATTGTTTCAAGTTGTAGACAAACAAAATATATCAACATTTAAATTGTCTTTTAAAGATGAAATCAAACTCAGGTCATTCTGTGATAATGTGAAATAGGTTGATGAAATATGAAATGGTTTGGTTGCTGCATTTTAATTAAAGGATACATCAATACAGTAACTCAGTAAGTAAACAAACAAAAAGAAGGATTCTACTTTGTTGAATTGAGTCATTTTAGTTTTGGGGTTCACTTTTATTTGACTGAGGTATCCAAATCAACAAATTGTTGAATGCAAACAAAATTATAAAATTATTGCTTGAAAACACTATACATGGTTGTGTTTCCTGCATTTATTAAATATTTTCACCCATATCTGGTCTGGCTGTAACTTCCATTCCCAAGGGACTGAATTTCCAAAATCCCTTAAATATACAACTGAAATATATATTTTAAAGTGGGTTTGCATCTAGTGATGAGGGGAAAGTTTAAGTACAATGGAAATCACAGAAGTATTTTGCTATTCCCATTGCACCTCTGAAAGGTAATCAACAGAATGTTGTAGCTTTGTGAAGTGTTTTGTGTTTGTTTAAATGCCAACGGTAAGTAGGTGATTGCAAGAGGATTCTCTTAAAGTCATCTCAAAGTGTTATGTACAATGACAAAACATAGAAAAATCTATGGAGCTTCTGTATGATTAATCTAGACCAATTAAAGAGCATTTATCTTTAACATTCTGCCAACAAAGTGCAAATTTCTAGCTACACAATGATTTGAGCACAACCCCTGAAATCAATGCAATCAAACATGAAGGGATGCTTGTAGCTGATCTTTAATGTGTGTAAGCTACATTAATGCCAATGAAACTATGACAAAATAATAGAAACTAATGATCTCCCTGGCCTGCTTAAAGATATGCACAGCTACGTTATCACCTGATCGAGAATTAAAACTGTAACTGAAAATTTGCTATCTCAAGTATTCTTGACTTCTTTAGCCTTTCACTGCTTTCAATGTTACTTGGTTATGTACTAATTCATGTGATCAAAACTTAAAAACAAACTTAATTTGTGTACCTCTGCATACAAGAATATAATGCAAAAAACCTCTGTTGACTGATCTAACAAAGGAGAAGTATCTGCTTGGATGTAATTCTTAGTTCTATGTAATATTGGCTATGGCTGAAATGCTCACAATTCTTTTATTTCTAATAAGGCTGACAATACTGTATTTTTTTAACCTCGGAGAACTTTAAGTTAGAGTGAACAGTTTTAGTGTTGCTGTAGAAGAAAATATATGATGGGAATGTTTTGTCCTGCACTTTAGTGAATGCTATGATGTGTGATGTGCTATCATGAAACCTTTGGACTAGATTTTGGCCTAGTGTTATTGATGACAACTCAATAAAAACCCAAACCTATCAGTTGACTAAGCAATTGACATTTTACAAAAGTTCAAACATATATTTGTTGCAACTGCCATTAGTCTTCTATAATATTAAAAAAGTTAGAGACTGAAATCAAAATAAAACAAAATAAAACTTCATCTCACACTTCATAAATAAATAAACTTTCGAAGAGCATCATGGGAGACGCTCTCTGATAATGTAGCATTACAAAATGTAAGAACTGGAGAGTTAATGTGAACATAGAACATTGAAAAAACGTTATCAGATGCAAATCAACTACAAAATCCTCAGTAACGCAAGAAAGTATTCCCTTGTCTTTGATTGTGGGCCTCTAGCACCAGCTAAGATGAAGAGAAAAAGGCAGCTGATGACATCAACCGACTACCATTCCACAATGTGCTAAAAAGTACTTTGAGTGAGATGAATAACACTTTAAAGCAAAAATCTTTACTGAAAAATGCAAATTTAGTTTAATCAAAGCACATCCTAAGCAGCTTAATGTTACGTAAAATAATTATTTTACAAATAATCTTAACAGTAAACCTTTCTTTGTAAACTTCTTCAGTTGTTGATGTACTAATATTGATGACTACTAAAGCACAAAGTTGGCCCAGCAATTTGCATTAATGTGCCTACATGAAATTTAATTTTGCATTTAAACTTGCCTTTAAAGCTATGGATTTCCTAGATGAAGGAGTATTTTCTATAGTAAAAAAAAATGAGTTTAGAAAACTAGCTAAAAATCCTTGAGACATCCTCTGTATGAAAAAAATACATACAGACTGATACAGAGATGGAAAGATAGTACTTAACAATATAAATGCAATCTGTCATGATAGTGGTTGGTTGGTTATGGTGGGTTTTGAACCAGGAAAATCTCAGAACAAAAAAGTAAAAGAATTTATAAGTATTCAAATTCATGCGGGTTTTCAGGAAGGTAAGAATTTTAATACAGAGAGAAGGTGAAATATGTAATCAGAACTGATTTGCTAATGTCTGACACATAATCAGGAGAAAACATTTCGAAAAGGAAAAAAGCTAATTCTTTTAAAATGAAAGGAAAAATCTCTAAGCAGTTTCTTACTTAGTCTTGAGGAACATACAATATACGTGGGGCTAATCCAATCAATATGACAGAAGTAATGTAAGCTTACCAATTTACCATTGCTTTAGGCTTTACTTTCTGCTTAGAATTCCACAATGCCATGAAGCACTGCATTATAAAGGGGTAAAAAATGTGAATTCTATAGCTCTGTTTTTCTAAATTAGGCAACAAATTTTTGTACACTCAAACACAAATGAAAATATGTCTGGGCTTGGTTTTTTTTTTGTGACAGCAAAGTAACTTGACTTTAGAAAGAACTTCTAACATTCTGGTTTTGTGTTTGCTGTAAATCTCATTGGTTTCTTCACAAGCATTCAGCAAGACAGAGATGTAATCAAAATGGTCTTTGGCTGTTGAGAACTTTAACATAAAACTAATGGATAATTAATGTAAGCATTCATAAGAATATTTTTTTAAAAAAATATACAACACTAAAGATGAAAATAAGAATTTAAAAAGCCATAAAAACCCAGCTTAAAGTACAACACAATTTTGTATTGCAGGAGACACAAAATAATTTTTTTATTCAATAAGATGAAGTTGTTAAAAGTGTAATTTTTCTTTTTTTAAAAAAATTGCATCCTGAGCATGGATATTCAATCATGTCTTCTTCATACATAACAACAATTTTCTCTTGTCTCCCCCCATTTCCACATTTCTAAAATTTCAGAAGTAATAATAACACAAAATCTGAATGGTGAAATTTCCTTTTCTGTAGAAAATGCACAGCTTTTGCAACACTTATAACCCCACAAGTAACATTTTAAAAGACACTAACATTGCCCAGTGAAGTAGACTGGCATGCNTAGAAGAAAATATATGATGGGAATGTTTTGTCCTGCACTTTAGTGAATGCTATGATGTGTGATGTGCTATCATGAAACCTTTGGACTAGATTTTGGCCTAGTGTTATTGATGACAACTCAATAAAAACCCAAACCTATCAGTTGACTAAGCAATTGACATTTTACAAAAGTTCAAACATATATTTGTTGCAACTGCCATTAGTCTTCTATAATATTAAAAAAGTTAGAGACTGAAATCAAAATAAAACAAAATAAAACTTCATCTCACACTTCATAAATAAATAAACTTTCGAAGAGCATCATGGGAGACGCTCTCTGATAATGTAGCATTACAAAATGTAAGAACTGGAGAGTTAATGTGAACATAGAACATTGAAAAAACGTTATCAGATGCAAATCAACTACAAAATCCTCAGTAACGCAAGAAAGTATTCCCTTGTCTTTGATTGTGGGCCTCTAGCACCAGCTAAGATGAAGAGAAAAAGGCAGCTGATGACATCAACCGACTACTATTCCACAATGTGCTAAAAAGTACTTTGAGTGAGATGAATAACACTTTAAAGCAAAAATCTTTACTGAAAAATGCAAATTTAGTTTAATCAAAGCACATCCTAAGCAGCTTAATGTTACGTAAAATAATTATTTTACAAATAATCTTAACAGTAAACCTTTCTTTGTAAACTTCTTCAGTTGTTGATGTACTAATATTGATGACTACTAAAGCACAAAGTTGGCCCAGCAATTTGCATTAATGTGCCTACATGAAATTTAATTTTGCATTTAAACTTGCCTTTAAAGCTATGGATTTCCTAGATGAAGGAGTATTTTCTATAGTAAAAAAAAATGAGTTTAGAAAACTAGCTAAAAATCCTTGAGACATCCTCTGTATGAAAAAAATACATACAGACTGATACAGAGATGGAAAGATAGTACTTAACAATATAAATGCAATCTGTCATGATAGTGGTTGGTTGGTTATGGTGGGTTTTGAACCAGGAAAATCTCAGAACAAAAAAGTAAAAGAATTTATAAGTATTCAAATTCATGCGGGTTTTCAGGAAGGTAAGAATTTTAATACAGAGAGAAGGTGAAATATGTAATCAGAACTGATTTGCTAATGTCTGACACATAATCAGGAGAAAACATTTCGAAAAGGAAAAAAGCTAATTCTTTTAAAATGAAAGGAAAAATCTCTAAGCAGTTTCTTACTTAGTCTTGAGGAACATACAATATACGTGGGGCTAATCCAATCAATATGACAGAAGTAATGTAAGCTTACCAATTTACCATTGCTTTAGGCTTTACTTTCTGCTTAGAATTCCACAATGCCATGAAGCACTGCATTATAAAGGGGTAAAAAATGTGAATTCTATAGCTCTGTTTTTCTAAATTAGGCAACAAATTTTTGTACACTCAAACACAAATGAAAATATGTCTGGGCTTGGTTTTTTTTTTGTGACAGCAAAGTAACTTGACTTTAGAAAGAACTTCTAACATTCTGGTTTTGTGTTTGCTGTAAATCTCATTGGTTTCTTCACAAGCATTCAGCAAGACAGAGATGTAATCAAAATGGTCTTTGGCTGTTGAGAACTTTAACATAAAACTAATGGATAATTAATGTAAGCATTCATAAGAATATTTTTTTAAAAAAATATACAACACTAAAGATGAAAATAAGAATTTAAAAAGCCATAAAAACCCAGCTTAAAGTACAACACAATTTTGTATTGCAGGAGACACAAAATAATTTTTTTATTCAATAAGATGAAGTTGTTAGAAGTGTAATTTTGCGTTTTTTAAAAAAATTGCATCCTGAGCATGGATATTCAATCATGTCTTCTTCATACATAACAACAATTTTCTCTTGTCTCCCCCCATTTCCACATTTCTAAAATTTCAGAAGTAATAATAACACAAAATCTGAATGGTGAAATTTCCTTTTCTGTAGAAAATGCACAGCTTTTGCAACACTTATAACCCCACAAGTAACATTTTAAAAGACACTAACATTGCCCAGTGAAGTAGACTGGCATGCAAAGTGATTTCTGAAAGTTTCTGTATTGGTTAAGCATATTGGATATCCTACCTAATATCTAACTTGTACCAGCTGTTTCCTAAATATCTTTGAAAGTCTGTCCTAATTCCTACACAGCTGTGAATTCTCAGCAGGGAATTTAAATGAAAACTAATGCATATCTCTATGGGTGGCTGTTCCCACAAAAGTTATTGTCACTTAAATTCATAACATGGAAAATACATGAATTACTTATAAAACAATAGTTAATAGCTTTCCACATTTTGAAGTTCAGATGTAAGCACTGTGTATGTTTAAATTGAGTTGACTTTAACAAACTTTCTGCTCTCATGAAGAGTATATGTGAGTGGCACTTCTTTTGCCAAGGAATAGACTGTTATCCACTGCAGGTACTGCAGCCCTTTCAACAAGTATTTTCCTGACTAAAGCTTTTGACATTCATAACATATGTGTTGTGCAAAGATGCGCAGGGCTCTGGAGTACAGGCAGGGGTTGCAAAGTCATCTCAGGTAAAAAAAAAAGATATGTAGAAAGTAATTCTCTATCTTGCTAGGGAATATTTGCACTGTTAACTTGTATTTACCACTAAATCAGCTTCTGTAATGCTTGCTCCGATGACTCAATGTATCATTTGGACAGAGCTCCCAGTAGCATGCTAAATATACCCAGTCCTTCAATAGGACTTTCTTCTGAAATTTACTGTTCATCCAGCTAGTGCCGTAACAAATTGCCAGCAGTGAGAACAGCACGTGCTGCAGGAAGGTTAGCAAGTCTTCAGCTTCAGCCCCTGCTCCACAGCTGATATTGGCAAACTGTATTGAGGTCAAATGCCTTTCTTAAAACCATATTTGAAAATGTTTGTGATGGCACAGGTCTTTAAGGCATAGCTATACACCTGTGCGCGCTTAAAGCCAGGCACTGTGTTAGCAAGACAGGAACTGAAGTGGCAAGATAAGTGCTACAGCATAAAATAGCTGTTAAATAAGAATAGAAAGTATTTTTCTGTTCACTGTGTTTAGTATAAATCAGGTTTGACATTCATATTTGTGTTTTCAAAGGGTTTGACTAAATCTCTCAACATTAAGTGTGTGAGATTTATTTTTTTTAATTTATGAATAAATGGGGGGAACTATTGTTGTTAGTCATACTTTCTGGTTTTATTGGGGGCAGATTAATTTGTAAACCAGACAATTATGGAATATTTCTGTAGCTGGCACTGCAGAAACGTAGTCTCATAAAGGTCTGGGACAATATGTGAAAGCAAAAATATCCCAGTAGGTGGTCATCATCACAAGTGCCTGAATCTCTTCACCTACAGAAATGAGAACTTGCAGCTGGTGGTGTGCTTTTTTCTTACATGTAACATCTCTCATATCCAGGAAGTGCTTACAGACCATCCTTTGCTACATCTCTGTTTTCTTTTCTCAGATTTCAGGTCTCTGTCTGCCAATACTGTAAATTAAGTTCTTACTCTTTTTTTTTTTTCTTTTTCCTAGAAGAAAACTTGAGGATTTGTTCCATCCTTCCTGGTCCAAAATTAACTAAAATCAAAGTAAAAGCTCCTTATATTTTAAGAAGAAACAAATCAAGCCCATACTGTTCAAAAGTCATGTTTCATTCATATGTAAAAAAGGAAAAAAATGACAACAGTAACATATGAAATAGTACGTACTGTGTCACTTGAGAGTTTTTATTACTGTCAAAATTCTGAATTTATTATAATTCCTTCAAAGACAATTTTAGCGAGCATTGTATGTCCTACAAAAGAAATATTCAACGGTGTGTTTCCACCCACTAGATTATGAGCAAGTGCCTCAAATTATCTTGCTTTTGTCAGAGACTGCAAGTGTCAAGTTTTTCTCATTTGTGAGGTATTGCATACAAGTATACCACAGAGGAATTAAATGCAGCAACATCTATCAGAAAGCTATAAGTTATTAGAAAACATTCTTCTGAGCACACGTGAGACTAAAAACTGTTGCTCTGCTCTTCGTGTGGAATAACTGTGTAGCTGACTTCAACACTAAACACACGTACATGTTCAACCGTAAACAATACAATGCATTTATTCAGTCTCACATTCAGCCACCTCAGAGGGCCTGAATGTAGTTGATTCCTCACATAAAGTTTTAGTGGCTTTCAGGCGTAGTGTGCTCAAACAAGTATTTTCTGCTTCTAGCACACTGATGATACCAGTGATGTTAGATGAAAAACTCATTTCAGAGGATAAATACTGGTGTATCTATTTTGTCCTTTATAATTAGGAAAAAGTTTGGTCTGCTGATATTCCATGCTTACTGAAAAGGTACATGGTTTTGACAAATAAAGAAGCTCCTGAGCATTGCTGAGCAGCCGCCAGCCCTGTAAAATTCACCTTTTAGTGTACCCATACCCCTGTGTATTGATCTGGTCTACATCATCTGAGAAGTTATTGCAGAATTCAGCCACTATAATAATGTTGTAAGAAAACTTATCTTCTAGAGGCCCAAATTCAACCTGCTATTGCTATATTGTATGTATGTGATATTCCCTATTTTAAAATATCTGCAAAGTCCCATAAAAGTAGAAAGTTTTAAGGTTAGACTGGCATATGTAGAGAAACAGTGTAACAACATCAGTTCTTACACCTGTTCACCTCATTAGGTGGCTGGACAGTGGTCTTTTCTAAGTGTGATATGATGCGCTAAACAATTATTTACTTCTACTATAACATGACCAGCTCAAATAGAATTGCAGGTAGAATCTGTTACTCCTTGTGTTCTGTTCCCCTTCTCCAAAATTATGCTTTTGACAGCTGTACTTCTTTAGAATACAATGTCTCATCAGTTGGTCTTTGACCTCTGCTGTTATTGTAACCATAGGACAATCACAAGGACTTTTTTTTCTTTCATAGAAGCATAGAATAGGCAGGAGACACCATGACTTTCTATCATGATTTTGTAAAGAATGTATTCATTAGGAAACCACTACTTCCTTATTTTCTTTTGCAGCCATCAAACATTTTTTTTGAGGTTTGCTTGTCTTTTAAATGCTTTGTGGGTTCATATTCTGTAAAACACTCCATCATTCTTTCACCAGCTTCCAGAAATTTAGGATTTCACTTGGAACTCTCCTTTTAAAGCAGGAATTTGTCCCTGTCTACTCTGTCTTCTAAAAGCTGACATTATCAGTGCCTAAGGTTGTATGATTGCAGGCAGCAGCTGTTTCACCCTGAAGTCTGAAGGCAAAGATGCCTTCAGATCTTACATTGCCTCATATGTGACCAGGGATAGAGTATTTTTTAGCAGGGATTTGCATTAATAAAAATTAAAGCTTTAGGATTTCACTTCAAAGGGAAACGTCAATGAAAGCATATCCTCTCCTAGTTGCACTGGTAGCAGAATATCAACATCACTAAAGTAAAAGTTTATATAGCTAGAGGCTGCAGTTTCTGTCTCTCAGTAGAGAATAAATAATTCTTAGACCACATCAGAAGACTGCAGCACTTAAAATACAAAGATAAAGAAGTGAGGAGTGTCTTTTCCAGGAGCAGTAAGCATGCAGAGAACACTCATTTTCAAATTGGAATATCTATTATTAAAAAGGTTAATTTTGAATGTATGAATTCCAGACAGGCATTGATATAGAAATAAATATATTAGTCATTATGTTCTAGCTTTTTCAAGCTTTACTGGTGCTAAGCATTATTTTGTGCTACAAATGCAGTCATTGATTTCAGCAAAACAACTATGCAGTGTAAGTTCCTGCTTGAGGGACAGAAAAATCTATGTGAAGTATAACTTATCAAATAAATTACACAGTAAAATGGATTATTTCATTGATACTAGTCCATAGGAACAGCCAATTTGCAAATACTTAGTGAAGAGATTTTTGAATGCAGAAAGTTCTTTCTAGTTGAAAGGAAGAAAAATGTCAGATTTTTAGAACAAAGCACAGGAAGATGAGTGTATTTGTTTTCTTACTGTCCCAAATAATTAAGGGATTTTAATTCTTTCATTTTAAGTAATATGAGCAAATGTAAATATCATTCACTTACTCAATGGGAAGTTCAGTAAGATAAATTGTCAGCCAGGCATTGCTCAAATATTTAAAGTATTGATTAGTCTCCCCAAATCACAAAAATTATTATTAGGAAGTCTGATGGTTTAGGATTGTCATCTGGAGATCTTCTATGAGAGCTGGAGCACTTCAGTTTCCCACTTACCTTAACCAGGAATACAAGCAATTTAGGTTTGGATACAATCTCAGATTATTAGCTAATAACTTGTGACAAGTTTCAGTACTCAGCAAATATTCCAGGTTCATTTGTATATTCTTGAGTAAGTTTAATATTGTCAGCAGAACAGGAGGGTATCATTTAATTGTTTCTTTGGTTTTGTTGAAGTTGAGAAAAAAATACGTGGTCTAGCAATCCAAAATATATTTTTTTTTCTGAGGTGGTATAAAACTGTTACTCACTCACTCTAGATTCCTCACATATTAAGTTTCATCATCAATCTGCAACAATCAGGCAGAGTAAAAGAATCTTTTTCTCTTGAACTCCTAAAACCAAAAAAATCCTGAATCCAGAAACCATTAACGGTTGATTAGTTTCCCTAGTAAAAAAGAAGGAGCTTTTTCACAACAGACCTTCTGGCTGCAGGAGTCTTGAGAGATTATTGAAGCTACTTTTCATAATAAATATAGACCTTTTTACACAGTTCTGGAGTTTAATGAAAAGTGATATTTAATGAATTTTTAGAGGATAAAAAAATCAAAATGTGACATAGCTGCTGGTGTGCTTTTTCAGTATTGGCTGGATTCTGTGCATGGGTGGATTTTACTATGATTAAAGGTTGCACGAAGAATATATATTATTAAATGAGATGGAAACTATAAGTTGATGAACTCACTCACTGACCTGTAGAAAGCACAATTTTTCAAAATATTTCTTATATGAGGCTCTCTAGCCTTGTAAGTTGTTTTAAAGACTCACTCCTACAGTTACAGTTAAATGAATCAGAAGACGCTGTTGCCTGATTGCATCACTTTCTTTTACAAGATCCAATGACAAGGCCCCCAAAATGGAATAGAGAAGCCTAAACAGGATTTTTAGAATTCAGGTACTTGTGTCCAAAACTAAGAGTCCTTGCCCAACAACCATTGAGAAAGACTGACATTTTATTTCATTTTTGTCACCAAAGTTTCCCAAACCTCTATGGTCTTTTAAACTCTCATTACCTTCAAGAATTATTCTTGTACTTAGTAGCCAAAGTATTGTCGAAATTTAAATATCCCTGCGAACAAGTGCAGAAAGATGAAAGTGAGATATTTATGATTTGTTACCCTCTTCAATGTGGTGATTTAATCACCCACTCAACTATTAGAAGAATCCGATTCAGTTCCCCTTCTCCCTTGAGAAGATATGGTCTAGTAATTACAGAACACTTGTGGTGTACCAACGGGAGTGAGGAGGGTGACCGACACCCAAGACTCACCACGTCTAGGAAAGTTCCTTAACCAGCATGACAGAGATTCAAAGCCCCTTTGGGCACTAGGTTTTCATTATTTGCTTTTTTTGGTTTTAATTTGGCACAGTTTTAGCAGAAGAGATCTAGATGTCTGTGTACATCGCTAACATTTTTTACTTACTAAAAATTTAGTAAAATATCGCTGACTAATAAATTACATCTATTTTATTGTGAATAAAACATTTTGTTTTCATTTGAGAGAATATATGTTGAGGTTTGAGTCTTTTGTTTCTGCATGCATAACATTCAATGCTGACTCTAGGTGTAATAACTAGGTGTAACAGCTCGAAGCATAACTATGGTGGTATAACAGTTCCTTCTAAATAAACCCACTGTTCTCAGCATGGTTCAGCTGTAAGCCCTGATCAATGGAGACAGAAGCTTTAGACCTATCATGTAGCTTTTTTAATGGTAGTAAGTTGAAGAAATAAATTCACAGACACCGGAGAATGCGTTGGTTCCACTAGTAAAATATAGTAAATGTCATGTATGCAATTGTGAATGCGGAATGTGTTTATTGATCGGGCAGTCTGCATTCCACTTAACTCCAAATTCATAGAGCAATGTTCTTTAGAATTAAGCATAGAGAGGACTTGAAGCTATGTAATTGAACTACTATATGTTGTTACAGATGGAGAAATTGCAACTGGGAAAAATCTGAGCTGTAATTTGCTCGATAACACATGCAGGAATTATTAACATATTTCAGACCAATACACAAAGTCTGAAGCAAAGCTCATTTTAAAAAAAGTCAATGAAGGCTATTTTTGCTACCTCATTAAAGAAATATGTGATTTATAAAAACTCCACTTTCCAATTTCACTTAAGAGTTTCTTCAGCTCCCTTTCCTGTTTCCCTGAACATTTTTGATGCCCTAAATGCATGTTTGACAAGCACTTTTCTCTCCCAAATTTTTCAAATTTTCTTTGTGTTTCAGAAAGAAATATAATTTAAAGGGTAAGAATTCTTTCAAAATTAACCATTCCAGTCAACTTTGTTTTGAATGCGTATATCACTTAAAGTAATGCAACAAAGAACTAGCAAATATTGAAAAAACCCTCACTGAACAGCATTATCAGCTAGAACATTTTATTTCTGTCTTTTGACATCATTCCTGATGTCTACAAATGCATCACTCACGTCGTATTTATGCATCAAACTGTTTGGATGCCTATTTTCATATTTAGGTAAATTGAAAATATCTTTGATAATTCAATACGTGTGAATGAATACACAATAATGTTTCTGTTCCTCAGTTACATGAAATTATTTTTAACTAATGAGTTATAGTAGAACGATAATATGAATTCATGATGCCTTAAAAATGACTGTTACTTTCATGAATACTAGCAGCTGTTGAAATATTCCTAATTACAAATATCTCTTATCACGAGTACCACATTGAAGTCAAGTGCTTTGTATACAAGCACATTTGCAAAGTGTTTTTTTCTCTTCACTTGTGAGCTAGGTTTACTTTTACTTAATGTGCATAATACTGGACCTGAAATAGTTTAAACTGAAGTTAATATGCAGTAATCTAATAAAATATATCTTTATTCAAGAGATTCAGAAGAGCAAAGAAGCTAAAGAATTAAGCTTTTGCTTACTGAATTAGATATATTGCCTGTCACAGCAGGTATGTCATGTATTACGTGAGGGATACTGGATCAAATAAATTAATTACTACATCAAATATATCATCTGGTAAAACATACTATATTAATACTAAATCAAATATGTTTAAGAATTATGCAGCCTACATGTAGTTAGAAAGATATTATTTTCCAAGTCTTTATTTAAATTCAGTTCACTAAACATTCAAAGTGTGCACCATCTGGTACAAGAAATATTCTTTTCAAATCTTTCTTTTTCTATATTAGACTCCTTTATCAACTCTGATACTGAAATAGCAGAATGATGGTATACTTCGTACTAGTAAGTTTTCATACACTTTTTGATTATGGATGAAGAAGCTTTGTTAATGAGGAGTGTCATGAGATTTAAGCTGCACAATCTCTGCTTAGAATTTATGCCATTACACAGACATATGCTCCAAATTTTAGCAGTCCCAGTCTCTTGCTGGGGTTTGTTTTAAAAATTTTGTTTGCTTTTTCTTTTTTTTAAAAAAAATGACCTTTATAATTGTTTTTTTCTTCTGTTTAATCTTTGGACAAGCTATTGTCTTTTCTGGACACTGATCTTCAAGAAACTCACATGTGAATATGGAACCATTTAGCTATTACATAGCTATTTAGGAATAGATCTTACTGGGAAATACAGTCCAGATATGACGAGGCCTACAGTGATATTTCTAGTTATATTCTTGGTGTATTTGCACCTGATTCTTCCTCTACTATATAAAATGAGTTTTTAATGGCTCCCAGAACAAAGAAGTGTACTACTAAATCAGAGCATATAGTAGTCTGAGAAGCCTGAACTGGACCTGAGAGAAAGGTCTCCTTGGTTGGTTTCCCACATTTTTTGCATACATGAGCAGCCAACTTTCTTCCCATTCCAGCTTAGGTATGAATGTTAACTTAGTCCAGGGGTGTGAAACTGAATCTGGCCCTCCACCTTGTTTTATCTGCCCACACGGTGTTTCTACCTGCCAGCAGCGCCGAGCTCCTTGCCCCTACGCTCCTGCCAGCGCTGGTCACATGTGTGATGCGCGTTACGCTGCAGGAGCAGGAAAACAACAGGAGCCGTGAGTTTGACATCCTTGACTTAATCAATGGAGTTCTTGTAAGGCGTTTTCTATCCCGTTTATGGTCCCACAGAAGTCAGGTGTAACATCAATGATTTCAGGATCCAATTTTATATAGAGTGATTTATCGATAAACATAATTTGACCATGTGAGGAGCAATGTATTGTGTATTACTTTGCTACAGAGAGCACAAGGCAATAGAGAGGAATATTTGGAAGTAAATGAGTGCTAAAAGAAGGGGGAAAAGTTTTTCTTGGATAGTTGTAACATTATTTCCTTTTAATTTCTTATAGTCTTTTACTTTACTTCAAGTAAATTACAGTCAGTGATGTACAAAATATTCATCCCAAAAATGTGTCTGTGTAAGTGTTAGGCAGTTTCTACCATTAGTGGATGACAAGATATTTGCCATGTTATATAGTGCACTTAATATGATTAAATTTGGAATCTGCGAAAAGGAATTGCATAACCAGACATACACACTGTTGTTTCTGATTATAATTTTAAAATGTCCCAGAGTTCAGAACAGAAGTGTTTAGCTTCTGTTCTTTACTTCCTTGTACTTTACCACCACGTTCTCAAATCCTAACTCTCCTGATGCTGGCACAGAACCATTTGGTTAAAGGGAGTTGATGTGTACACAGCAAAGCAGCAAAGGTACTCAAATATTAAAAATTTTTGGATGTTTATCAGATTTATAGATTTTTGTCTTGTTAAAAAGTTACATAAAAAGTATCTTAAGGTAAATTTTACATAAATGTGTGACTCTTTTTTCAGTGAATATCCTTTGACAGGGAATGAAAATTTTATAATTCAGGCTGCAGTGAAAAGCTATTATTGACTGTCATAGGAATTTTTGAAGTTACAGTGGGGTAAATTACTTGTGGCACTTCTCAGAGGGCTGAATCCTTTCCTACTCTTACATGAATCAGAGGCAAACGAGAAGCTCTGTATTTTTACTGAAGTCAGTGAGACCCCCATGGCAAGAGACCAGAAAAGCCTCACAAACAGGCAGCTGGAGCTGAGCAGAAAAACAAACAGCCCCATTTTTATGTGTTTTTTCTGTGGTAAGTGAAGGAGGAGCATTTAACTGGGAGCTGTACAGCCACACCAAGTTGGGAGGAAGGGGAAGAGTTCCTTTAAAAGGGCAGTTCAGCACAAAGTACGGCAGCAAGAATTATAGTAGATGCTGCTAAGAGGTACCAGGTGCCAGAAATAAGTAGGGTCTTCAACAGCACTGCCAGTATCTATAGGTGTGGGACTGCTGCTGCCCAATTGTCTTGAGAACACCTTCAGATTATTTAATACCAACATACATTAGCACAAGTAACTGAAGACTTTCAAGTGAAGTTCTGCATTAACAAGGGTGCCTTTATCAGCTGTCATGAACAACAAGCACTGCTTTGTCTTTCAGATGATAGCCTTCAGCTCTGCTCCTGTGGAACACAACATACCTACCTTTTACAGCACCGGCAAGTAGTTATAACACAGCACACTCATCTATAAAGCAGCAGTGTTTGTTTGTCACTTTCTAGGCTCTCACACAAAACATCCAAGGTATACAATGAAAATCAAAATAAAAACCATTTCCTGTCAGAAAACAGAACTAACGTGCCTAACATACAGCAAGGTAGTATCTGAACAGCAAATGTAAGGCAGTAACTGACAGATATTACGGCAAGTCAACCTCACAAAACCAGGATCAACCCTTTGCTTATGCGAGTGGCAAGTTAAATAAAGAATAGCAAAAGATAAACACATCTTTTACAGTAACCTTGAAGAGTTTCCTGCAGGCAATTTTGTTTGCTTGCTGGTTTGGAGTTGGTTGGTTCATTTTTGATTAAAATATTTTCACATTGTGAGAGACACTGAAAACCAAAAAATGCATCATTTTATTATCTCCTTTATAAAATGTAAAAACATACTTCTCCATGAGAAACTGTTCAGCTGAATTATTCTCATGGAGATATATCACTAATAGCACATAATGGTATTTCTTCTGTGTCTTAAATAAATTCAAGTGGCAGCAAGTTGAGTTTGCTTTCCCTCCCTCATCCACTGACATAGAGACAAATGAGTATCACTTATATTTATTTTCATTTGAAGAAGCTGGGGGAGGGGGAAGGCTTGATCTCTTAAAACTGACAAATTAAAGATAACATAATTTTACTGAAGTAGCAGAACACCATGAAGTACGAAGACTAATCTGAGAATAGGATTTAACAAAAAGGTAACATAAATTGAATCACAAGTATGGTTGGTATAAATACGTCATCTGTGTTAGCTCACTGTTAAGCAGGCATCAGCAGGAAACAAACTAGAATCTTTATAAAGTGCAAGATGAGATTTGTAGCAGGTCAGTGTTTCACTAATTTCAAATGTAAACAATGCCAGGAATAATTAGCATATTTCTCATATTCTTTCAAGGGCATCTCCCTAAAATTATTTTTTAATGTTTTCGTGTTTTAAAATAAAGGTGAATATGGCTAATGACTAACATTGATGGCATGGTATGAAAATAAGATTTTATGCTTTTTTAAAGAAAATGAGAAATTAATATAACCAAAGAACATCTGTATCTGAAGTTTCCTGTGCTAGACCTCTGACAAAATCAGCAGGTACTGCCTGTCCAAAGTTGGAAACATTTATCTTCAATTTTTCTCCTGAAGTACAGTTTCACATGCCAAGGCATACATTATCCACATACAGTGATTCATGTAATCTTGAAAATTACTTGATTTGTTGAGTGCAAAATATTTAGTCATCATTTCCTTTGTTATACAGACATCATGGAGACGATCACAAGGCAAATCTAGACTAAAATAGGTACAAAAAATAGGCACTAGGTGGTAAGCAGGTACTTAGCCTCAAAGATTGCCTGTTTACCACAAAATTTATGACGCTGTTCTGCTTTTTAAGGTCTAACGCACACTCTCTATTTTTCCATTTTATGTAAAAAAAAGAGGTTTCAATGGGCTTCACAATATTTCAGAATCCTTGACTGGTGAATCAAAAAAGGAAAATTAGCCAAATAATAAAAAACAAATAGCAAGAGTACTCCTGAATTGCAACCTGTAGTCCAACATACTGAGGCTCATTTTGTAGTTGAATGAAAGAAGCTCTTCCAGGAATTTATCATCTTTTCTCTAAATTAAGCAAAAGTGCAATTTTTGCCTTCAATATCTGAGTTAGATTTACTTCCTGTATCGTTAAAAGTAAAAGGAGGTATATAGCATCACCACAACCATAGCTTACACATTTGATTCTAACTAAGAGACCTAAAAAAATTTTAGGTCCATTTTTTCAAGTGGACTTGAATAATCATTCTCATTTTTATTTGGGGGTGGGAGTGTTTGTTTGCTTGGTTTTTAAATATAACTTTAACTAGTTGAGTTGCGATACCAGCTTTTGGATGGCTCAATATTTGTGAGGCAAATATCGTGCTAAGATATATTTGCGAAAGGTAAATTTGAGAACAACTTTATTAAGTTTTGAAAAGCCTAACTACTTTAGAAATTCCCAGTGCTGAAAAGTTGTTCAGATGAAGAAAGGATTTCAATTTTAAGAACTTAATATTTGACATTTGAAACAAAACGATTTGGTATGTCATAACCAGACATGGATCAGACTTTCAATTGTTATGTTGTAGTTACTTCATTTTCATTTACAGAAATCTACGTCTGCTGGGTAATTAATCTATCATTTTTCCAACAAATACTCTTTTTCAGATAACAGGTGGTGTAACTGCTCAATAATATCAATAAAAAAGATGATGAAGATTTTTGTACCTTTTGCATCTCTTTTAATAATGAGTTAAAATAAAAATTCCTAAATCTGTCAGACCACATTAGACACTCCAGTGTACTGGGTTTATTATGCGTGTAAATTAATTTACAAGCGTTTTCATTTATTTCATTGATACCAGTTTTATAAATATTGGTCTGAAGGATTTAACATGAGACAATGGCTTTATCTGTTATTATATTCAAAGAACTAAATGAAACATTTTTGATGATAAAATATAGTCTAGGATTGTGGCACTTCGTATTTTTACTATAATCAATCCCAGCAGACATATCATACTATAACAGATGAAACAAATTGCACTTTTGATTTAGTTTTAATCTAGTGAAGCTGAATAAACCACATTTTTTTTCCCTTGCTGTATGGCTGATAATGAGCAAATGGATAACCAGATGGTATAATTTTTATAAAATTTCCAACACCAATACTGTAGCATGTAAAAAGACACATTCATAAAGTGTCCTATCTTCTGGCACACACCTCAATTCATTGAAGTAAAAATTGGCACAGAAGCTACTGTTTTTCTACTTAAGTGTTGACTCTTAAAGCATATAAAAGGCAAATCTGAGAATGGGAAATGGCACCTTTTAACTATAAATGCTACTAGATTTGTAACATTATATTCTCCTTTCTTCTTAATTATTTTATAGCAGAAAGCTCATGAGAAGATAGAATAGAATAGACAGTAAACACTTCAAGATGTATGTTTACAAATGGACTTTAACTTCAGTCAAAATAAATTAATTCAAAATGAAACACTTATTTCAGGAGGAAATTAAGGCTTCCACGGTAAGCCAGTACTAGGCATCTGAAGGATGTATACCCTTCATAAGGGAAGGCCATTGTCAGCCTTCAGAAAAGCTTTGTCTGCATAGGTGAAGCTCTAGATTTAGTTATACATATCTTATAGAATTCTTATAGCATAGAAAGCTTTTTTGCTTGTCATTGGCAAAGCATTGTTTTTAGAGATACTCATGGTCTGTCGTTGCTAAAAACGATTAATTTATTGGGATCTTTGCCTTTTTGCATGGAAGATTAACTCTTCTGAGCAGAATTATCTGTCACTGCCCAAGTGATGATAGGAGTCTCCTTTGCAAGAATCCTTGGAACAATATATTCAGCTGGATTTGATAAGACACTCTGAATTATCATTTTAGTAATTTTTCATAATTCAGCTTATGCATGATCTTTCATAATCTTACATGATCACTTCAGTATATCTATGGTTTGTTTGCTTATTATTATCTGTGTACAAAAGGCTCACTGCCATGTGATAATTTCTGCACCCGAAACCTCCCATTTCTTTGGACTGTTTATGAGTACCTTACCCATGTACAGTTTGGTAAACTTTTGAAAGAGCTGCCTAAGGGGGCCTCTGAGAAGGGCACATTGTCTACCCAGACTTGTAGTCGAAGCATACGTTGAAGCGCACGTTATGCCTAATTTTTGGTTTAGACAAGGCACAAGCTCCTAGAGAAATCTCTGGGACTCTCTGAAATTTCCACCTCAAGAGCTCCTCTAAAAAAACTGTTAAATGCTTTTCTGCTACAGTCTGGCTGAAGGGAGCTGGAAGTTCAGTCAGTTACCCAAGATATTAAAGACTAAGTATGTTGCATATGTACACAGGCACAACATACGCTGTCTCATCGATGACCAACCATATCAACTCAGGGCACCCAGAAGATCAAGACAGGAGAGGTCTAAGGAGTGTGGGTGCCTGTGCGTGTGAGTGTACGTGTGAGCATAACAAAGAATATTTTATAATGACCTCTTGGACATTTGCAATTTCAGTCTATATTGGCATTGTGAAAAGGAGGAGGACAGGTGAAGTGAAAATACTCCTTTTTCTTGAATTCTCCATCCTTGAACTTTCATCTTCAACTGATGGCCTCTTCCATATCTAGGTTCCCACATCAGCTGAGCTCCTATTATCAGACAGTGGCGCAAATATCAACACCTATAGTTAGAAGAGAGATATCTCTACCTTTTCTGCTTTAACATCAGCTGAACAGAACCAAGCAACAGAAGGGACAAAGGAACTTTTTTATAAGCCAGAGGATTCAATAAGCAGCTGAAAGTCCTGTCTCACTGTGACCCACAGTGCAAGATTATACCTTTAGAAGCCGTGAGGTAATCACATGGAATCTGTAATGTAGTCTCTGGCAATAGAAAATATGTATGCTGAATTAATAGACAGCAAGGCTAGAGTAGCTCATTATGGAAATGTTACACTGGGGTGCTGATAGATGCCTGCTTTTCTATCCACATTCAAAGGACGTTGCCCTCAAGTCAGTGCCACTATGTCTAAGCTAGAATTTCCTGCTCCTATTCTGGAGGCCGTGACTGCAAACACGATTATGTTTCTACACTGGGGCTTGACTGATTCAGGCAGGAATCTGGAGAAAGATATGTCAATCTGCACTCGTCCCTGTATATAAATACTGAGTACACTTATTTAGCAGAATTTAGTTCCTCAATAACACACTTAGGTGGAGGAAACTATGCAGTCGTGACAGTCACTGGACATCTAGTCAATAGCACCAGGAGAGCTTGGGGAAATACTCAGCTTACCTTGAAGCAGTCGTCTACATTTGGCCATCTGCTTTGTTTTCTGGACTCCATTGACTGCACTGGTTTTACCTCCATTGACTTAGACATTCACCTCAAAAAAGACATTTACATGGCCAGAGGTGGAACAAAATAACATTCATGTTCCTTCTTTTTCTCCAATATTTCTTGAAGATAAAACCAGCAGTTTAAGTGTTCAACAATCAGAAGTCATGTCTTGTACTCTCTAATCGTAATAGAATTTTTCAAGCTATATCTACAAAAAAAAACCCTTCCATTGAATTAGACGGTTTTCTTCTCAAAATCCCTTTTCTTTACAAATATTTTTTTAAGTAGAGAAAAAACTCTGTTATGAAAATATTTTACTTTCTATTTCAATCACTGCTTCAAAGAGATGCCTTTTCTTTTTCCCAGGAGAGGACTGGAAAAGAAAATGTTAAGAATTCCTCATGGTCATTCTTCATTTAAACTACAAGCTTTCCATTACAGAAAAAACCCTCTTTTTTATTGTAGAAAGGTCACCACAATCCAGAAGCTATGAACTATAAAGTTCCAGGTGTATTTAAAAACTAAAAATATATTTTTAAGCTTTGCTTCAACTGTTGATAATTATTCTTCAGCTGTTGAAACAGTAATGTACAAGTTTGAAACTTCAAGTCTCTGTGAAAACTACTTTATGATTCAGCAGTCTGCAAAATGAGAGAGTGGCTTGATCACATCTATAGGAACAGAAAATCCAGCAGAATGTCCAAGGTTTCTTGGAAGTAATTCTCTAAACAGAACCGCAGTCTCACTGTGTAAAAATATATGAAACTTTCTCAGCATAACAAATCTGGTTGGAGCTAGATTTAAGACAATTTAAGTTAAGCCAACCTAAGTCTCTATTTACCTCTATAATGTATATCTTTATATTTTTTGGTAGATTTTTCTTTGAGTTGCACCATTGGTAATGAGTAATAAAAGGACATTTCCCTGCATCAAAGCTGATTGATTCAAAATTTAATTACCAAATTTGGTGGGACAAAACAAGACTTTTTATTTTTTGACAATGCCTGCAGCAACCTGTTTTCAGATCTGTCAGTTTTCCGCACTATGCACAGTTCACGCATCTGTGTTTCTCTCTTACTGCCCAGCTTCAGGGTTTGCAGGTAATGCTTTTCCACTTCAATTACAGCTTCTCTTCCACTCAGGTATAGTAGATTGACCTACTGCAAAATTTTCTCTAATGTATGGAGGAGGAGCAGTGTGTAGCATCTAGGAGAGAGTGTAATATCCAGGGAGAACACGGGCTCATATGATTCGTGATTCTTACCATGTGTCTTGACCTGTGAGAACCTCTGCATCATACACTCTGACCCACAAATCCCTCTTGTCTCGTGACCCAATATGCAGCAACTCTCGCACTTGATCAAAATGTGAAACAGCAGACTGATTCATCATACTCTTTTCTTCAACCTAGCTTGAATTACTCTTCCAATACAAAAAGAACAAATATTTTCTGCACCTACGATAACATTTTGTCATTTCATTGTGCTTAGTTGATGACTCAGATGATAAAAATTTTGCTCTACCAGAAAATAAAACTGCATTGTAATCTTTGAATGTGACTTTCACTTATCTGCTCCTGGTTTTGCCAGAACTTCCGTATCTGTAAAACCAGAAACATTTAAAAGACTAGAATTATAGTATTGTAAATATTTTTATTTCATATCTGATGTTCACACTCTTTCTTTGGTAGTCTAATTTGCTTTCTGGCTCAATAAAGGGAGGTCATGTAAAGCAAATGACTTCTCTCATAAACCAGATACCTATAGGATGCAATATAATATTTCTTAACTTTCTTTTTTAAGAACTATGTAAAGTGAAATTCTCTAACTTCTTATTGTAGCTCACTCTTTAGCCTCTCTGAATTAATTTTGGCTAATCATTTAACCTTCTTGGTTTTTAACATAGTTTTTAGTTCTAAATATAAAATTAATCTAGATGTCTTTCGGAGAGATATATACGGAATGATAATACATTACTTCTCATTCATTGCTACCACATGTGTCTTCAGAGATTCATTTCAGCATGGATATCCACAACAATATCCTCCATGACCCATTTGTTACAACAAAATTTTCACTATGGATGTTCATTAGATTGATTCTCCTAAATCTCACAGTATCAGACTTATGGGATGAATCTGCCTCTGCCTCAGGACAATTTTTGGCCTCTATAGCTAAGGACATGTCCTACAAAAAGAGAATGTTTCTTTTAACCTGTCAAGAAAAGTCAGACCTTGTGGTCTAAGTAGTCTAGTGGCTTTGCTTCAGTTTTATCTCCTTGTTTCCCTTAGACTAGAAAGCTGGTCAGTCCGGGAATATACAACAAAGCAAATAGCCACGGTCATTTAAAATCCCTGTGCACCCAAAATGTCACCTTTGGTATAGCTCAGATATATATAGTAATAAATGCCATGTATGCTTTCTTGCTTCACTACTCCTCCTTCTCAGCAGGATCCTCTTGGCTCAGGTGGATTTTCCTAGGGGCCCAGGGCTCTGGATCTCCATAGAGGGATGCTTTGCTAGGAAGTCTCCTTCTCACGCCTCTGCAAACAGCTTCCACGTAGTATTCTGCACCAGCGCCCTCTTAGCCTTTACCAAAAAGTCCTCTGTTTACTGCAAAACTTCTGTTATGTTTAATTTTATGATTCACCACTTGGAGAAGTGGAACCAGTCACCAAGTGAGCTGCTGCCTGCTCCCTAAAGCTCCTCCAGAAGGAATTTTCTTCCTTGAGCCATACAAACATTTTTTCTAGCACTAAAATCTGGCTTAAGTTATCTCTGCCATCCTCAGTCACTCATCTTTGCTCTATCACTTGTTTTTACTCACTCCTGTTGCAGTTCACCCCTTATGATAATCAAATTAGTTGTTGCATAGTAAAGTTGCACAGTAAAACTGTATTTTATTTAAAACAATGCAGCAAGGTGGGAGATTTTACAGTTAATTAGAGAAAATTAGGAGGAACTATACATTTATTTAGTGTTTTATTTTGGCCAGAAAGATTAGGTAGTTATTACTGATTTTTGACTGTCTATTGTACCAACAAACATGTCAGTATAATGCATTCACTAATGCTCATTGCTTTTCTATTCCACACTGAAAAGACATCATTTTGGAATAAAATGAAAAAAAATAATTAAGCTATATTAAACAGATAAACACATCTCCAGATTTAATAAAAGTAATGAAGAAATCTCCCACTGTCCAGTTAATAATGTTCTGACTGATTGAACCTGTCTAACAAAGGACTGCCACACTGTTTTGTCTCTTAAATGTATTCTATAGCATAAATATTAAATAATTTTTAATGTTAAAATAATTTTGGATTAACAAAAATTTAAAAGTATTCATGCCAATCTGCTTGCATGATGAGGAGTTTGATAGCAGTATGACTTTGATGTCAGTGTGGAATAACTGCATTTATTTTCCCCATTTCTGAGGACAGAATTTCAGGTCTGTCTCCATCTGCCATTTACTATGTGTAACTAATTTAATGTCAAAGATAAGAATTACTCAGCTGGAATAACAGTAGTTGGATGGTCATACATCAGTTTTGATTTTTAATTTGATTGTTAATTGAAGACGTATTCTTTGCACAGGTGTGCTATTTTTATCCTTTACTTTCAAATTTCATGATGTTTCTCTGCTAAGGCTTGAAAGTATTTTCACCTAAAGGAAAATCAATGAGGTAGTTTGAATTGAGCAAAAATTATATTATCTGTCTTTTTGTTTACACAGACCTAAATGGGCTTTGGATAAATATTGTAGTACTAATCAATCATTTACATTTGATTTGGTGGCATTCAGAATATAAAGATGTTTTAAGTGTCCTGTATCTGGATAATTTGTGTTAGATTGTTTCAGTTCTACTTGTTCCTACACAATAAAAGCTTTAACTATCTTATCTGCTTATAATCATCCCTTTGGCTACACACAGTCTGCAGGGAATGACCATATCTGCGCTGTGACAATTTTATCCTGGTCAGGAAGATGTTGCGTCTTCTCCATGTAACAAAATCATGCAGAGATCAAATCAGATCTTTAAATATTCATGAACAATTTTCACTTGATAGCACTCTGGTTTAAGTCTCTTTAAATAATTTTAAAGCGTCCATATTGTTATCAAGTGCAAGGGATCAGTTCTTGATACAAGTTCAGCTATTACATACAAATATATACTGACAGTATCGAACAGTTATTTTTTCAATATATTTCTTTTTAAGAATATATTTATTAGAAAACATTCACAATTCCAAGGTGCTAAGCAGATATTAACTAGTTCAGCATTTATTAAAATACTCATTAGAATGTTGGCTGAGATTTTTAAAATAGGTCGTTATATCAAAGAAAGAAACTCAATCTGGATTTTTTTCCCAAACACTAGTAATAATATTTTCAGTCATATTTTAAAAACCAATTATTGAATGTGTTAAACCTAAGCAATACTTGCACCGCAGCTTGAAAGGAAATGTACAGACTTATTAACAGTGTTTACATATTTATGCTCATGACATTTAATTTGAATATTAAATACTAATCTGACTTTGACCTTCTCAATTTCTAGGAGATAAACATGTGAGTCAGTTATCTCATTTCTTCGGCTTCTTCTCTTCAATTCAGTGTAAATTTTGTATTACAAAGAGTCACATTTGGGTAGATGTTAAAAGAACAACAATGACAATCGATTTGTAGATAATGGTAGAAAAATATTAGATCCTTACACAACAAACTGCTGGATATTTTACCTAAGTTGGGAATGTTTTTTAATTTCAAGTTCTGTATGCAGGAGTAAGTTAGCTTCTGTCTGAAATAACAAGGATATAACTTCGCTATAAGCAAGTTGTGCATTCCTAACAAGATTTTCAAATCATACCTGGAGAATCATATCCCAGTGTACCAGAGCCCAATACTGGGATAAGCCTTAGAATCATACAACCATATAACTGTTTGGGTTGAAAGGGACCTTAAAGATCATTTAGTTCCATCCCGCTGTCATAGGCAGGGACTTCTTCCACAAGACCAGGTTGCTCAAAGCCCCATAAGAGATTCTTACAGTAGACAAAAAAAAGGTTTTGAAATCATTAATAGACTAGCCAAGCACAGTTTCTTATACCATGGAGAGTATTTCTTGGTTTTGTGATATTACAGTGGATGTTTCTTGGCAAGCATTCTTTCCCATACTCATTCCTTCTCCTTCTTTCTTTTATGTAATCTTGCAGTGAATATTTGGGGTGAGGGGGATATGTTTATGACTAAATTCCATAGAGCAGAGCTTTTTCTTTTTAAAATTTTTTCATAAAGCCACATGTAAACTTTCACTGTAGCTTTGCAAATCATTATGCTGTAAACAAACGGTGCTCCTTTTATAGCAAAGTATGTGCTGCCTTGGTTAAATTCCAATGCTGGTAACTGAGGCCAGGTACATATATTATTTTCTGGCTATTTGGCTTTTACTCAAAGATATCAGAATGAGAATTCCTCCAAGGAAATCTATTGCAAATACTGTTAGGAGTAGAGGAACCTGTCATAGTCAATGCTGGACAAAGTGAAGTGCTACAGCACAAAATGCCATGTGCTGAATCTAGTACAAGACAGCACAGGTCTGACAGAAGAGACTGTTGAGTGCAAGACATGCACTGGCTCAGCAGCTAGCTATTAAATTTTTTAATGTGTTGTCTGCAGTACTTCTAGATTTAACATTGTAAATTATATTACCGAAGTATTCTGAGAACATATTTTTCTTAGTGTTGTCTAGGTGTTTGCAGGCCTATAACCTTCACAACCAGTTCAATATACAGCCAGACAGATGTGTAACAGCCAAAACAGAGAGAACTGAGAGGGTCAGAGTTGGATGAAAGTTACAGCTGCTCACTTCCCTTTAATCAGTAACATCACCAGTTGTCCAGATACAGCCTGATTGCGGTATCCAATATGACATGAGTATCTCCCATGCATCACCTATCTAGTGAAACCAAGCTACAATGGTGAAATCATGTTTGTAGGCAAAGAACAATAACTTTTCATTTGTAAAAATCAAATAATCACTTGTCTTGCAGTCTCCTGGAGGAGTCTGTGATTTTAATTCTGAAGCCTGTTTTTCTAATCAGTCTCTACTCAGAAAAGCATTTGTTCATACGCTGTTCCTTTCAAATAAGACTAAATAAAGTTCTGCTTTTAGCTTGCAGAAGTAAAGTGAGTTTAGATTTAATCTAGCTAGCTGAGAAATCTTGTCACGAGTATCCAAGATGTGATCCACAGACTTCTGCACGAAACGTTTAAACCACTGGTCTGCACTTAGAGACATGGGCAAAACCAGTGTTCTTCTTAGTACTGCTACTTAAGCAGCTTAAGCAGATCATGACGTTGTTAGAGCTTTCATTGTGTAATCTTGTAAATTTGAATTAGCAGGACCTGAGCAGATACTGATTGTCAAGCATATACTTAACTGCTTTGCTAGTCTAAGGCATGGAGTCACGACACTCAGCTGAACTGTTTTAGAACAAGCTCCACAGCTCAGAAAAACTGCTGAGGAAAGCAGCTGCTGCAGGCACCGTTTGTCATTATGTTCCAGCATTAGTATATGGCAACAAGGCCTCAACTTAAAAAAAAAATAAAAAAACCCACAAAACCCCACTGATAAACATGAAAAATATTAAGGGATTAACCTATAGGATCTATAAATGTCAAATTCAATTAAACTTGAATTGTCGTTACATTTCTGCAGTAGTGTAGGTCTGTCTGTCTCACTTAGACAGGACTGAAAAACTAGGAATTTTCCAGTCAGATCAGAGCTTTGAAAAAGTGGAGGTAAAATATACTCTATTATAGCATTCTGAGAACTGCAGAGTGTTTTCTCCAGTAGTCTTTTTGTTAATGTTGGGTGTCTTCTTGGAGGAGGTTGTTGAGGTTTGGTTTTGTGGTTTTTTTGTGGGGGTTTGTTTGTTTGTTTTAATGGAGATTGCAATAAATATTCATTTGGCCATGGACAATAATTCACTATTTCTGCAAACGCATTATGGAACCCAGCATTTATAAAAAATTCAAATGGAACTCTTGTTTTACACTGAGGACATCTCATCTCTTGATTTTCTCTTCTTCTTTAGTGACAAAAACTACCTCTTAGGTGTTTGCACTGTCTAAGAAATAATGCATAAGAGGAGACCTTAAACCAGAGGGAAATTTGGAAGGATTAACAAGGAAATACAGGCTGCAAGGCAATCTGAAATAACAGATGTTAATGAATCTGTACAATTCCATGTAAATACCATGCTTTTTCTTTAACCAAGGAAAATGCACTTCAGTACTTTGATTGGTTTGTATTAATCATAGTAACTTACCTTATTCTAGTGTTAAACTAAAAATGACCCTAAATCATTAAAGGAAACCTGACAAAAGGAATTCTTAGGTATTTTCTAGAGAAAGAAATAGCTACCTTTTTGTGGGTAATACATGTAGTTTTATCTATTTTATTTATGAGTAACTCAAGACAAAAAGAAAACCAAAGCTGAATCCAGGTGTTAATTCTGAATAGCATTTAGGCAGAATGTGATCAGAAATCAGTTTTAACAAGTAAATTCTTTAATACATTATATTTTCATAGTAAAATTATTTCCTGATAATCTGGAGCCTGATTATGGTGGATTGACCTTGGCTGGTTGCCTGATGCCTACTCATCTTCTCATCACTTTCCCTTCTCATCAGAACAGAGGAGAAAATAACACGGAAAAGCTTGTGAGTCAAGATAGACAGGGAGATTACTTAGCAGTTACCATCATGGGCAAAACAGACCCAACTTGGGGAAAGACATTATTGCCAAATGTAAAGTAATAATTAAATAAAGTTATATGTTGAGAACTAAAGACAAAAATCTAGAAGACCTTCCCTGTACTCCTTTTCCCAGGCTCATCGTCACTCTGTTTTCTTTCGGGGCGCCTGGAGCCCCGCTCCCCTCCTCCTGCTCTCCCCTCGGGGCTCGCAGGGCTGTTTCTCACACGGTTTCCCTCAGCCCTGGCTGCCGGGCAGCGTTTTGCCCTCTCTGAGCCCGGCTTTCCCCGAGCCGCCCGCCCGTGGCTTAGGGGCTTGGCTGTACCATGCGCTGGGGCCGCTGGAACTGGCTGGAACTGGCTGGAACCAGCTATGCCTGGGTGGCACCTCCACCCAGTATGTTAGCACAGGTGTTATATTTGTAAACATATTTTACCGGTTTTCTTTAAATGTAAGAACACCTAAATGCTGCCCAACTTAAAGTACCAACACAAAACACGAGCTCTGCACAGGACATATTCACTCAGTTAGCTACATTCAAATCCCTACTGTGGGTACAGAAATAACAGTCATCATCTTTAGAACAGAGATTTTATGTTGTTTTCCTGCTCTCCAAACATGCTGAATTAGGTTGCCAAGACCTCACTTTCCTCTGCTATGCTACGTCTTGTCACATGAGAGTTCATAAATAAGGTAATGTTACTGAAAATGCTATCAAAGTACACCAAAACAAGTATTTTAAATTATGTATCTGAAGATAAATGTAGTTTCCTTCGCACAAAGGTCTAATATTTACTGGTTCACTGACTTCTGGGAAGCTGATAGTTTGGATTTCCCTTGGATATTTTCTGTTTTCTTTAGATGGGTTACTCCTAAATCACTCCTCACATACCCATGGTTTTAAGAGTCTACAGAGATGTTATTAAGTCTTTCTATTCTGTATAATAGTCTGTGGAGTTCTGTTACCTCTTATCCAGAGTCTGTTGATTGCTAGGATGGAAGAGTCAAAAGTCTTGACTGCCGACGAACTGGTTTCCTTAGCAGCTCAAAAACACAATCAGTAGAAATCACAGTGGAACTTCTTCTATCCTAGTTACAGCACAAGAATAAAATAATCACTTTACCATATGCGACACTGGAACACAATCGTAACGCACAAAAAGGAGTAATCCCTTGCTACTTCCTCCAATAGATAGTTAGTTATTTTTGTGCCAAAGCTTTTTAAAAACCTGGCATATCCCAGATTTCATTATGATGAAAATCATATTGACTGTTCATGAATTATACTAGTAGAACTCTACTGTTCTGGGAAAAACCCAGGACTCTGTATCTACTTCACTTGAAGACCAGTTAGGCTGATTTTAAATATTGCAGTAAAAATGTTTTAGGTTTGCAAGCTTCTGTAGAATGCTTTGTCTAAAAAAATGACCTTTGATGTTAAAACTTAAAAAAATATTTAAAAATATTTTAAAAGATAATTGATTATAATTATAAGGATTAAGAATTTATGGCAACTGATTAAACTCAGAAATTACAGAATTTCATTAAGTACACGAAATATGGCTATTTTATGTATTTAGTTCACTATTTCAAAATCTTAATATATACTTGATGTGCTACATATTTTATGATTTGCAGCCCTAAAAAAGATAGATAGTGCAACAGTGATTAAAACTGTCTTGCCTGTGCGTATCAATTACAGCCTCTCCATCCTACAAAGAAAAATTTACCTAGTTATATTGCAGCATCTATACACAAACAATGTCTTAAAAAACTCGTTATCTGTCATTCCAGTCTGCAGTTATTTCACCTTAGACATTGTTTTGCAGTTTTAATGAGTTGTTCAGGGATGAAAAGGGTTATATTTCTTCACTAAAGCTTTTTGTCTTTAACCATATAACTGAACTTATTGTTCATACTGCTCCTTCTGATTATATCTTGCTTTTTTACAACGTGCTTTCTAGAGTCCTAGGAAATAAAAACTTGTTCATGTACATTCACTTAGAATGCTGCTGCAAAGATTTTTTTTTTCTTGGGCTGTTACTTTGGGCATGTTAAAACTTCCTCTGGCACCATTCACTGATTTCTCTTTTAGATTCAATAAATCTTCAGCTTTATTCTTCCCANCCTGATGCCTACTCATCTTCTCATCACTTTCCCTTCTCATCAGAACAGAGGAGAAAATAACACGGAAAAGCTTGTGAGTCAAGATAGACAGGGAGATTACTTAGCAGTTACCATCATGGGCAAAACAGACCCAACTTGGGGAAAGACATTATTGCCAAATGTAAAGTAATAATTAAATAAAGTTATATGTTGAGAACTAAAGACAAAAATCTAGAAGACCTTCCCTGTACTCCTTTTCCCAGGCTCATCGTCACTCTGTTTTCTTTCGGGGCGCCTGGAGCCCCGCTCCCCTCCTCCTGCTCTCCCCTCGGGGCTCGCAGGGCTGTTTCTCACACGGTTTCCCTCAGCCCTGGCTGCCGGGCAGCGTTTTGCCCTCTCTGAGCCCGGCTTTCCCCGAGCCGCCCGCCCGTGGCTTAGGGGCTTGGCTGTACCATGCGCTGGGGCCGCTGGAACTGGCTGGAACTGGCTGGAACCAGCTATGCCTGGGTGGCACCTCCACCCAGTATGTTAGCACAGGTGTTATATTTGTAAACATATTTTACCGGTTTTCTTTAAATGTAAGAACACCTAAATGCTGCCCAACTTAAAGTACCAACACAAAACACGAGCTCTGCACAGGACATATTCACTCAGTTAGCTACATTCAAATCCCTACTGTGGGTACAGAAATAACAGTCATCATCTTTAGAACAGAGATTTTATGTTGTTTTCCTGCTCTCCAAACATGCTGAATTAGGTTGCCAAGACCTCACTTTCCTCTGCTATGCTACGTCTTGTCACATGAGAGTTCATAAATAAGGTAATGTTACTGAAAATGCTATCAAAGTACACCAAAACAAGTATTTTAAATTATGTATCTGAAGATAAATGTAGTTTCCTTCGCACAAAGGTCTAATATTTACTGGTTCACTGACTTCTGGGAAGCTGATAGTTTGGATTTCCCTTGGATATTTTCTGTTTTCTTTAGATGGGTTACTCCTAAATCACTCCTCACATACCCATGGTTTTAAGAGTCTACAGAGATGTTATTAAGTCTTTCTATTCTGTATAATAGTCTGTGGAGTTCTGTTACCTCTTATCCAGAGTCTGTTGATTGCTAGGATGGAAGAGTCAAAAGTCTTGACTGCCGACGAACTGGTTTCCTTAGCAGCTCAAAAACACAATCAGTAGAAATCACAGTGGAACTTCTTCTATCCTAGTTACAGCACAAGAATAAAATAATCACTTTACCATATGCGACACTGGAACACAATC